>CM076579.1:220362486-220654125 GCA_034641835.2 Pinus albicaulis
AAAATCACATAGAGAAACACACCATCAAAACACAGAGCCACATGGATCCCAAAGAGAGCTGCAAACCCTGGTCTTTTCCTTTTCCAAAATGCAGAGATGAAATGTACAATGGAGCTCAAAGCAATCCCAAGTGTCCAACCTCTGAAAATGACTGAGAAAATACAAGATATAGACAAGCCTAACTCATCCCCATGCCTCTAGGGGTCGAGCTCACCATTCTAGGAGCTTTTTCAACAAGATCTAAACTAAGAACTGTAAAATAGGAAATGAAACAGCCTGCCTCTATAAGATAGGAAACTGATTCATTTAGTTACATTTCACTTTTTGGTGAATGAATCTACTTGGATGAGTAAAAATGTGCCAAAATTACATCAAAGTCATAAAATCACATCAAGTTACATCAAGAGTTTCACATTTGGAGATAAAAAAAGTCAAACTGGCCAAAAGTAGGCGAAAATCTGAGCTGCTGAGTGAAAAAGGAGCCAAAATTCCCAATGCGTCGCGCCTGAAATCTCTATGCATCGCGCCACTTTGAGGCTAATTTTGAGGGCCTTCCAGGAGTTCAAATTGAGTTCAGGATAGTTCGTTGGAAAGCTTTTCCAGTCTAATTTCCAACCCAAGTGGAATTTCTGAATTTGGTTTCCATTTACCCCTCCAAAATGAGTTTTCCCAACACTGCTTCTTGTGTGTCCAAAAAGTGGCGGAAAAGGTCATTTTTAGGGTGTTAACCCAAAAATTGTCAAAATCCTTAGGTAATGGGTAGGCATGAATAAAGTTTCATGAAAAATCTAGAAATGAAAATTTTTCTTCAAGAGGAGCTGCCAATTATAAGCGCGCACCAAGTGGCGCTACGTGCCGGACAGAAAAACCTGTGTTAAGGCCAAAAAATTCAAAATTGACAAAATTTTTCCCAAATTTCTTGAAATTTGGGCTGAATTTCCACCATCAAGTGCTATGCTGGGCTAAAGAAGCTTCGGCCAAAATTTGGAGTCTATCATAATTTTTACGCCTCCTCGATGCCTTCTTCATCTATGTTACCTGAGGTGAATATGAGGAATTTGGTGTCTTTGGTTTTTGTTGCCAAATATGTGATAACAAGTGAGAGACTATGGAGGGATAGGGTGGTGGAAATGATGGAAATAATAGACTATTATCAAGTGAAATTGTGAATTAAAGAGTTTGGGGCAGTCACTTGGTTTCTTGGAACAGCCTTGGGGTTTGAGGAAATTTACAATTGAGATGGGGACAATGGGAATGGTTTAGGAAATGAATGATTTAGGGATATAAGGGAATATGAAAATGGACTAATGTAACAAGATAGTTAGTGAGGATGGAATCAAAATATGTGGAAATAGAATGACAGGCGAAAAACCACTTCTAAACCATAAGGATTGCACAAGATAATTGGGTTTGAGTTTTTGTATTAAAATCCTCATAAACAACACAAGATCTTGTTAATTGACAATGGAGAGTTTAATTAACCTACTTGGACCAAGAGAGACCGAGAATATTTTGATTTTTGGAAGAAATGGCAGTTAATTAGCTTTTTGGCCCTATGCACCGCGCATGTAACCCAATGCTCCGCGCCCCTCCAATGCACCGCGCCAGTGTATTTTTTACACTACGGAGGCAGGCCTAATGCGCCACACCTACCCAGTGCATCGCGACACTCAGCCTATGCGCCACACGCTAAAACTTCAACACAATTTGCCCTCAAGCTTCTTCCTTCGCTCCTCACTGGTTCGCCTTTGCTCACTACTATCTCTTGGCATGCAAATGGATTCTTGAAACATAAAAATCATATTTATACCAAGGAATTTGATTTTTTATTTGAAAAACCCATTTTTTAATGTTTCAAACTTTGACACTTTTCAAAATAACTCTGTTTTGCATTCCTTTTTGCTTTTGGACAGAATGATGAGCTTTCGCACACTAAACCACCATAAATTCTGAGAAAAACTCTTAACTTACTTACACACCACATATTTGAGCACATTTGGAAAATTTGGAGAAGTTTATGGTGAAATTGGGCTTGCATCTCTATGCGTCATGCCACAAACCCAATGCGTAGCACCCTTTTGCAGGAGGCTTTTGGAGGCCTTCCCAATGTCCAAATTGTGCACGGGATATCTCTTTGGAAATATTAATGAGTCTACTTTCCAACCCAACTAGAATTTTTCAATTTGGAGTTCAGTTGCCCTATCAAAAATCAAATCTCCCAAGACTGGTCAAAATGAGCAGAATGAGGCTACCTCAAGGCAGAGTGCTGTTGCAGTCAACTTTTGAAGGTTTTCCTCAACTCCAAATTGAGCTCATGATAGCTCATGGGAAATATGTTTGTGTCTAGTTATCATTTCACTCATCAAAAAGGTCATTTGGCTAACCAAGATAGGAGAAAACTTATTTTCCCAAGGTCACTTCAAAGGTGCTTCAATTCTCTTGAGGCAAGTGTATTTTTGACATATCTCTAAAACCATGACACCTGTGTAAAACGTGAAGGAGGTTTTTCTTAACTGGACGATTTTGGACAAAAACCTCTCTCATTTTTCCCAAATTCATCTTTTATTGCTCAGGAACATCATTGGAGTAAAACCTATCCCGATGTGTGGAACAAGGGATTTGTCGAAATGAAGCGAAATGAAGGGGATAAGGGGCTTCTAAATTCTTGAGAAAATTTTGAGAAGTAGGGAGGGATGTTAGGAAGCAGGGGAAAGTGGAATTTCAGATATTGAGTGAGGGGAAGGGGTCCAAAAGGGAAAAACATAGGCCTAGCCTAGAAAATTGCCAAGTTGTAGCAAGAAACTAGGGTTTGTGCGAAAATGAGGAATTTGGGGGATCTCGGTGATGGGAAGTGTTTAATAAGGTACATTAAGGATAGGGGAAGGTGTATGAACATCATGATACAAGTTTTGCTGATGATTTGACCATCCAAGAGAAATTACCTCCAAAACCCTAGGAGAGGGAAATGAACCTTACCTAGGCACAACTGAAGCATGAACAAGGTGTAAAATGACCCATTGGAACTTGAAATGATGATGACAACCCTCTGAATGATGGTACACTCAGCTGAATGGTGACATGGACCGACATTTGAACAACTTTGAAAGGAGTGAAAGCAAACCCTAGACCTAATACCTAGTGACCAAATTTTACTTGAAGACTCACTGAAATGACAAAATTTGACCTTGACACCTTAAAATCACTTTTTAAGAGCATGTTTGATCACTGGAGGAAGGCTGCAAAGACTGACACTAACATTGGCTCCAATGGGGATGGTAGCTCCTTGGAGGTGCCAAGAACTACAGATCTTTGGAAAGCAGACAGTGCCTTCATCCATTGGGCAATGGAGTCAAAAACTCAAGCTGAAATGCATGACTGAAAACTAATGACTTGACGACACAAATTGACTCTCACTCAACTAAGAACTGACTCGATACTTAAACACAACCGACAAACTGGAAATATGCTCAATATGAAGCTTATTCAATACAACCTACTCTAACAATTTCATTCATCACCTAATCAAGTGAAATGAAACAACCAATGCAACCATGTAAGTATTGCAGCTGCTGTTTGGATTCTCCGCAAGTGCTCATTTATGAACAACAAGAGAGAACTACTGAAAGGCAACTCCCATGAAAACTTGTGAACAGATCCGTTGAATACTATGGATTCTCTATCCGCCTCCAAAAACACTGCATAAGGATCTTGAAGTTCATGCACACTGGGACTTAGCTCATCCAATGGATTACTTCTCTTCTCCTCATACCATGAATGCAAACTTTGTTTTGAGCTTTGTGGCGAGACTCCTACTAAAAATGAAAAAGAGACCGGCTATCGGATCAAGTTTATATCAGCACACGTTTCAAGTTTACATATAGTTAATGGAGAAAGACTTTGACTGCAAATATCATCCAACACATCAAATATTGGATTGTGAAAAACATGAAAAGACTTCTACAACCCATTTTCTATTGTTTCTGATGAGATTACATGATTTTCTACAAGCTGCTCATTTGAAAATTTACTATGCAATTTACCCTTCAAAAACTGAAATGATTCAAAACAAAATGGTATGGAATCATCTTGTATCATTTGATCGTATGTGCCAGCTTCCATGTCTTCATCTGCAACTTGACAATCAATGGCATTCGGGGGCTGCAAATCTGGATATGGGAAGTCTTGAACAAGGTTTTCATTGCCCTCAAGATGGTCCAAATCAAGACTTGTCGATAGTTGATTTCTGATTGCACGGAATTTTTCTCTGATGAACTGAAACGAATCAAAACAAAAAGGCAAAGATCCTTCACTTACTTCACAATTTTCTGCACTTTCCTCATCACTGTCATAGCTGATATGCATCGGTTAATGACTGTACTCAAGCTGCTGAAAGTGAACTTCCTCCTTCCACAAACTAGCTGTTGATTTGTCTGCAAGATTAGCTTCTGTTTGGAGAACATAATCATCATCATACTGATCAAATTGAGGCAAATCATCAGTATAAAACACATCATCAAGAATACATGTCAAATTAACAGATCTCTCTTCTCCAAGATGATCTACAAAACAATCATTATCAGATCTATGACAACTGGGATAAGAAACAAAATGTTTTGGATCAGCAACTTGTTCTTCTTCAATTAGCGAGCCATGGGCTTGAACATTATACTCATTCCTTGTGGTGATCTTCTGCATCATCTCTTCCACTGCACTTACCAACATGTCAATCTTTACCTCTAGACATGTCAATTTATCCGGATCTATGTTTTTCATCTCTTCTTCTTTCAACTTTTCCCTTCGGATACGCAAATGAGCCTCTACATCTACTGCATTTTTCTGCATATCTTCAAGTGTTGCAAGATTCCTTTCTCTCATCTGAAACTCCATCTCCGGATCAAAGGCACCCGGGGAGTGTAAGAGAGCAGATCCAGGAGGAGGCCTTATATCAACTGGCATCGAATAATAAAATTGGTTAAATCTGGCAGAAAACTGTTGTGATGTCTCCCCTGACAGTCTTTTTAGCTGGTTATACTCTTCTATAGTCAAGAAAGGGTTTTGTCTGATCACCCACCTATCGAGGAAAACTTTGACAAACTGCTGGAAATCTAAGATGCTCGCATCGGGCAGGGTTTTGAACCAACTCTTGACTTTTCCTTGCAAAGAAACAACAAAAAGCCTAATACTTACATCCTCTTCATCAACTTCAAAAAGGTCGAGATAAGACTCAAAATTCAATACATGTCTCTCAGCAGTGATGTTGTCGCGTTCACCGTCAAATCTTGGTAGATATAGGTCATGATTTTTAGGGAAAGCATGGGATATAGGAGGTAAAATCAGAGGTTTGTATCGATCTGGAATTTTAAAAGGTATAGGGGTATGTACAAATGCTGCCAAATAAGTCTTGGTCTCTTGAGGATCATCAGTTTGAAGATGGTCATCACAAGATTCAGAAAAGGGTCTTGATCAAGCTAAAAAGCATGCAAATCTTTGGCATTTACAATCTTCAAAGGGAAGGAATCAAATGTAGGCCGAGGATATTTTCTCAAATACAATATACTTTGTAAAGCCTTCTTGACATTCTCGGGAAAAGAGAAGAAATAATTTATGACAAAGAACAAAATGTCTTGGATGAAATTCCAACTTGAATACCTGATCTTTCCATATTGTCCTTTCATGTTTTTGCTAATCAGGTTCATCCTCCAGTGGAGTCCTTGGATCTGATCTCGAAAGTGATTTAGAGTCGCCAGGTGAAATATTTCAACCTTGCGGTGTCTGATCGTTGTCCACCATCAACAATCAGATCTAAACTTGATTAGATCTTACTGAGGAAACCAGATGTTCAGTTCATAAAATAGACCAGAGATTGACTGAAGCAACATTCATCTACTTTCGCTAATGCAAAGCAAGAGCGTTCCGAAGGCTACCTGGCTAACTTCAGGCTCCGTCTGTAGTTTATAAAGTAAACAAAAAACTTTCTCATCCCCAGTATGGTCACCAATATGTTATTTCCTAAATCTACTTCAGGCTGAAAGAAGGCAGAGTTCAGGGTAACATCAAACCACACTCAGTCCGGTAGCTAGCCCTACCAGATCAGGAGAGGGCTCTCTCTGGGTCAATATCAGTAAAAATAATCAATAGGGCTTGATATGAATTGAAATAAAGGCTAATTTTAGGCTAGGTATATAAGTAAAAGAGTTTGATTTTGATTTTGGGGGTTTTGTTGGAATCAAAGGGAAAGGCAGTTTTGGGTTCGGGGATGAGGCCTAGTTTTTGTAGAGTTCTGAATGGGGAAAGGAAGACAATTGTTTTGATGCTTTGGATTGAATTAATGGATAGTTCAGACCGGTGAGGAGATGAAGAGGGCAAGAGGCTTTCAATAATCCTCTTCAAACAGATGAAAACATGGAAAATTAAATAAAACTGAAGGCAGAGCAAAGCAATCTAATGAATTCCACCTTTATAACTCATTTGTTTAATTTAAGAAGAAAGGAGAAGGGAAATGATACACATAAAATTTAGTGAACTTATAATCACATAGAGAAACACACCATCAAAACACAAAGCCACATGGATCCCAAAGAGAGCTGCAAACCCTGGTCTTTTCCTTTGCCAAAATGTAGAGATGAAATGTACAATGGAGCTCAAAGCAATCCCAAGTGTCCAACCTCTAAAAATGACTGAGAAAATACAAGATATAGACAAGCCTAGCTCATCCCCATGCCTCTAGGGGTCGAGCTCACCATTCTAGGAGTTGTTTCAACAAGATCTAAACAAAGAACTGGAAAATAGGCAATGAAACAGCTTGCCTCTATAAGATAGGAAACTGATTCATTCAGTTACATTTCACTTTTTGGTGAATGAATCTACTTGGATGAGTAAAAATGTGCCAAAATTACATCAAAGTCATAAAATTACATCAAGTTACATCAATTTTTTCATATTTGGAGATAAAAAAGTCAAACTGGCCAAAACTAGGTGAAAATCTGAGATGTTGAGTGAAAAAGGAGCCAAAATTCCCAATGTGTCGCGCCTAAAATTGCTATGCGTCACGCCACTTTGAGGCTGATTTTTAGGGCCTTACCGGAGTCCAAATTGAGTGCAGGATAGCTCTTTGGAAAGCTCTACCTATCTAATTTTCAACCCAAGTAGAATTTCTGAATTTGGTTTCCATTTTCCCCTCCAAAAATGATTTTTCCCAACACTACTTCCTGTGTGTCAAAAAATTGGCAGAAAGGTCATTTTTAGGGTGTTTTTGACCCTTTAGGCAACCCAAAACTTGTAAAAATCCTTAGGTAATGGGTAGGCATGCACAAATTTTCATGAAAAATCTAGAAATGCAAAGTTTTTTTCAAGAGGAGCTGCCAATTATAAGCACGCGCCAAGTGGCGCTACGCGTCGGGTGGAAAAATCTGTGTTAAGGCCAAAAATTTCAAAATTGACAAAAAGTTTCCCAAATTTCTTGAAATTTGGGCTGAATGTCCACCATCAAGCGCTATGCTGGGCCAAAGAAGCTTCGGCCAAAATTTGGATTCTATCATACTTTTTACGCCTCCTCGATGCCTTCTTCATCTATGTTGCCTGAGGTGAATATGAGGAATTTGGTGTCTTTGGTTTTTGTTGCCAAATATGTGATAACAAGTGAGGGACTATGGAGGGATAGGGTGGTGGAAATGATGGAAATAATAGATTATTATCAAGTGAAATTGTGAATTAAAGAGTTTGGGGTAGTCACTTGGCTTCTTGGAACAGCCTTGGGGTTTGAGGAAGTTTACAATTGGGATGGGGACAATGGGAATGGTTTAGGAAATGAATGATTTAGGGATATAAGGGAATATGAAAATGGACTAATGTAACAAGATAGTTAGTGAGGATGGAATAACAAGGTGTCGAAATGGAATGACACGCGCAAAACCACTTCTAAACCATAAGGATTGCACAAGATAATTGGGTTTGAGTTTTTGTATTAAAATCCTCATAAACAACACAAGATCTTGTTCATTGACAATGGAGAGTTTACTTAACCTACTTGGACCAAGAGAGACCGAGAATATTTTGAGTTTTGGAAGAAATGGAAGTTAATTAGCTTTCCGGCCCTATGCGTCGCGCAAGTAACCCAATGCGACGCACCCCTCCAATGCGCCGTGCCAGTGTATTTTTTACACTGCAGAGTCAGGCCCAATGCGCCACACCTACCCAGTGCGTCGCGACACTCATCCTATGCGCCGCGCACTGAAACTTCAACACAATTTGCCCTCAAGCTTCTTCCTTCGCTCCTCATGGGTTCTCCTTTGCTCACTGCTGTCTCTTGGCATGCAAATGGATTCCTAAAACATAAAAATCATATTTATACCAAGGACTTTGATTTTTTATTTGAAAAATCCATTTTGTAATGTTGCAAACTTTGACACTTTTCAAAAGAACTATGTTTTGCTTTCCTTTTTGCTTTTGGACTGAATGATGAGATTTCGCACACTAAACCACCATAAATTCTGAGAAAAAATCTTCACTTGCAATGGAAAAAACTCTTAACTTACTTGCACACCACAGATTTGAGCACATTTGGAAAATTTGGAGAAGTTTATGGTGAAATTGGGCTTGCAGCTCTATGCGTCGCGCCACAAACCCAATGCGTAGCACCCTTTTTCAGGAGGCTTTTGGAGGCCTTCCCGGTGTCCAAATTGGGCATGGGATAGCTCGTTGGAAATATTATTGAGTCTAATTTCCAACCCAACTGGAAATTTTCAATTTGAAGTTCATTTTCCCTGTCAAAAATCAAATTTCCCAAGACTGGTCAAAATGAGCAGAATGAGGCTGCCTCAAGGCAGAGTGCTGTTGCAGTCAACTTTGGAAGGTCTTCCTCAACTCCCAATTGAGCTCATGATAACTCATTGGAAATATATTTGTGTCTAGTTATCATTTGACTCATCAAGCAAGTCATTTGGCCAACCAAGCTAGGAGAAAACCTGATTTTCCCAAGGTCACTTCAGAGGTGCATCAATTCTCTTGAGGCAAGTGTATTTTTGACATCTCAAAACCATGACACCTGTGTAAAAAGGGAAGGAGGTTTTTCTTCCTGGGCCTATTTTTGACAAAAACCTCTATCATTTTTCCCAAATTCATCTTTTATTTCTCAGGAACATCATTGGAGTAAAACCTATCCCGATGTGTGGAACAAGGGGTTTGTCGAAATGAAGTGAAATGAAGGGGATAAGGGGCTTATAAATTCTTGAGAAAATTTTGGGAAGTAGGGAGGGATGTTAGGAAGTAGGGGAAAGTGGAATTTCAGATATTGAGTGAGGGGAAGGGGTCCAAAAGGGAAAAACACAGGCCTAGCCTAGAAATTTGCCAAGTTGTAGCAAGAAACTAGGGTTTGTGCGAAAATGAGAAATTTGGGGGATCTCAGTGATGGGAAGTGTCTAATAAGGTACATTAAGGATAAGGGAAGGCATATTAACATCTGGATAGAAGTTTTGCTGACGATTTGACCATCCAAGAGAAATTACCTCCAAAACCCTAGGAGAGGGAAATGAACCTTACCTAGGCACAACTGAAGCATGAACAAGGTGTAAAATGACTCAGTGGAACTTGAAATGATGATGAAAACCATTTGAATGATGGTACACTCAGCTGAATGGTGACATGGACCGACATTTGGACAACTTTGACAGGAGCAAAAGCAAACCCTAGACCTAATACCTAGTGACAAAATTTTACTTGAAGACTCACTTAAATGACAAAATTTGACCTTGACACCTTAAAATCACTTTGTAAGATCATGTTTGATCACTGGAGGAAGGCTACAAAGGCTGACACTAACACTCGTGAAAACCATGTAGTTTACATGCAAAGCAGTTAGAGAATAGGCTAGAGAGGGGTTTTCATTAAATGGTCTAAAACCATGATTTGCAGCTAAAACTTCAAAAATATGCCCTTTCTACCCTTCAAGTAATTCATATATGGCCTTATATTCTGTTGCAGGATACTAGATAGTAGTGCTTCGAAATCTACAACCTAGCCAATATGGGCCTTCCCTTAAGATGAGGCTACTATAGATAACCAAGCGGTCGGTAGCTAACTTAAATTTTTTATAATCGAATGGCTCTCTATCTTGAATACTCCGATTGGAAATATTCCATCGGATTTTAGCTGCTACTACGGCCTGGTCTCTGATGGAGAGAAAATATTCTACCCCATCCAGGACAATCGCTATGTGGATGGGTCCCAATGTCTGGATCACACCCTCCATTGTCATTAAGCTTTTCTGCCTAGCCCATAGTTGTAATGGGTGTCTCGGTTCATCCCTAACCCAAAGTTCTAACCCATTTTCTTGTCTCTGAGAAGTTTTATAGGCCTTGAGCCATTTTAACTGGTTAACAACAAATGAAATGAATGCTTGATATTGGACATCACTGACAAAAGGACTGGTATTCATCTCCATTTCCTCTTCTAATATAAAATTGTGCAAATACAATTCACAGAGTAAGTGTTGAACTTTTATTACATAGAGTTTGCAGAAGTTTATAAAATCATCAACAATTTTTAATTCTATAGGTTTTCTTGCCTTAACAGCTTTAATTTTTAACTATAAATATCTTTCTAACAAAAACAAAGCATAATTTTTGGCAGGGGACCTACATGCTAGAACATATGTATATAGAGAACAGAGAGTATCCATTTGATTCCTGACTATTTGTAGTCTATTCCTTAGCTCTTCAACTTTTTCTTCTGCCTTCCGACATTTTTCGAAGGCTTCTACCTCTGATGCATTGATGTTCCTTAATTGCTGCTATAACTCTTGGTATTTCTTATTAGAAACAGTATCTTCTTCGAGCTTTTCTCTAGCCCGCTGAGCCTGTGCCAGATCCTCTTGGAGTTTTGCTACACTAGGGTCGTTGTTCAACAAAACATTTTTGGGTTGAACATCTACTTGGTTTTTCTTATTACAATATCGAGTTCCTACAGTCTGTGTCTCTTTATTGCAAAATGTCTAGTTGGCCATACTACTAGAGGACAGTGCTTCGGTCTGAACATCTTTATTACAGACTTGTGCATTTTCGGTTTGGGAAACTGCGTCTGTAACAACTACCTGTTGTTCCTTGCTATCTTGAATGAATATGGGCTCGCTTTTAGTCTCCATGGCCCTTGTATTATGGGGTTCCGTTTGGATGGCTGCATCACCCATTTTTGGGGTTCTTTTAGAGATTTTTCCCCTTTTCAGAACCCTTATCTTCTATCTGAGTCGTTTACTAATTTTAGTAGCTTTTTCTATTCCCTCCGCAGCCTCTTAAGTTCATTTGTCTTCTTCTTCTTCTTGGGAGGAACAGTTGTTCCCTTTTCTGGACATGGCTGCTTAGCTAGGTTTTGTTCTTCAGGGACTGTGCCTTTGCCCTGGTTCATTTCCATATTCTCCATTTGAAATAATTCTTCAGTGTTCGTATCATCTTGACTAGGTTCCTTAGGAGAGGAAACCCTAGTTTGATCCACTATTTCCTGAGGGGCTTCTGCTTCTGCCTCCTCCTCATCATGCATTTCCTCGAATGTATCCTTGCTGTGGAGATAATCTTCCCGTAATTGTTCTACCTCGATATTGAGGTTGAGAAGACTCTGGGGTTGCATATACTCACACATATTGGCCAAAATTTGGGCCAATTCATCCTCCTAAAATGGACTCTGTGGTGGACTTGCACTGGAGGTTACGGGAGGTTCCATTTCCTCCCTTTCCTCTTCACTAGTATGCTTCATTTCTTCCTCTTCCTAATTTTCTCCTCCTTCAAGTTGCGGGGGTTGCTCATCTCCAGAACTAGGTAATTCTAAGGGTTGGCTGCTACTACTCTGGAGGCTTCCCAGCATTCCCCTAATTATTCTTAATCTAGAGGACTGTCTGTGTTTTATAGGTCTGTTTGTTGTGCTGGTGATTCTTTTTTGTTTCACAGCAGGTAAGGCTGTTCCCTCGTCTATTGAAAATACCAATTTTTCCCAACTAATCTGCTACTGAGCAAGACTGTGGCTAACTATTAATCAAATTAAACAATGGTGGCTTACTACTGTTCCTGTATGACGGGATTTCCTTATGCTCTGAGTAGCGTCATGCAGTAAAAAATTTAAATATGCAGGAAAATTTACAGCACATTTCTGTTTTAGTACTACTAATAATTTGAGGTGGTGTAGTCTTACCACATCCTTTCTCCCATCGTATGTAATGTAGCTTTGCACTACTCTCGCCAGTTATTCCCATGGTTCTCCCAGAGTTGCCGGCTGGACTCCTTTTCCTTTGACAATTAGGTTCTGTCCTTCACCCCGAAAGATGGTCATGGCCTCTTGCAGTCTCAATTTTTTATGGGTCCATATGGGTCCAACTGCTGGTAGACCAGATAACTTAGCAATTACTGCATCTGTTACTATTATTCGCCTTCCTCTTACTATGGAATGATCTGCCTGCAAGTTCTGCAAAAATTTAATGGCCACAGTTTCATGGGGCTACTGCAGTCGTGTAAGGTAGGAAATCCATCCTGCTCTTTCCAAAATTTCTCGTGCAGCGTCGGAAACTATTAGTAATTGTGGTTCGCTACATACTGCTCGCCCTCCCATTTCATCTAAGCCCTACACATTGTTAATTTTTCACAGCAATACACAGAAATGGAAATGGAACAACAACCCGTGCATATCAGAAAATATCAATACCATTAAAATTTCCATTTCTGGGATCTGATGAAAATAAGGAATTGACTCGTATGCAGGTGCATTTCGAAAGTCACCCGCGCCCCCTTGAAAAATGATAGGTCGTCCTTGACCGACAATGGAGGAGCAGCGAACTGGATGACAGTCGTACAGTATAGAAAGGAATGCATATTCATGAAATGATCACAAAAAGTATTGAATTACTGAAATTGAGGCATATTATGAAAATCATGAATAAATATGGAAATGCTATGAAATGATGCGAAAATAGGGAAAAGGACAGCTAATGTAAATAAAAGTGCTTATGCGGTCATTATTCACTTTGAACCATTATTATTGATTTATAAACAATATTTCATGTGTAAGAGGTTCAAAAAAAGGGGTCTAGGAGCATAATCTCATTTGAAATCAAGATAAAGATATAAGAAAAGGGTTTATAATTACTATTGATCTATGAAAAATATGACTCCAATACCATCAGCAGAGCTCTGTTTCCCACAGGTGTTTATAACCTTGAAAAAGTTTCTTTTACACCCTTGGAACCATAATCCTTTATCTATGCCTAGTAAAGTGCTTTGTAATGTCAGGATGGAGGCCATTTTTCTAGCTTGGTAACCAGATGAATCGCCATGTCGTTCACCAGGAAGGAGCGAAAGGTGGGCAGGCTGGCTCGTGATGAGACCTCCTGTTCCAAGGACTTTTTATTTTTATGATGTGCCCATTGGATCATATTCCTGGTGTGGTGGCCATAGTAGGAATGCCACTTCACTTCTTCTTTATGATCATGGTAGGTTGGCTCTTGATGAGACCCCTTATCCTCCATCTGACAAATCATAGAATTGTTAGTAATCATATATATATTTTTTTCTTTTTTCTTTTTATTTTATATAGCACTTTCCTATTTATATATAGAGGATGGCTCAACACTCCTTAAGAGTAGGGATGGTGGAAGAAGTCTGAACATCTCAATAGAGGAAAATATGCCCTTATTATTATTCAATAATAAAAGTCAAAGAGAGTTATGAGGATTAGGTAAGAACCAACATGATAAAAATAATCAATCAAATTAGTTTCAGTGAAGATAAAGACAACAAAGTGATATAGATAGTTGTGTCCTTTCCTTTTTTCTTATCAATACAAAGCAATTTCTTTAAAAATTACAATTTTTCCTTGATATTCTGATTCCAGTAACCTCTAATTTTTTATTCGTTGCATAAATTTGTATGTTTTCCTTAAAAGGATTATGAAGAATTCACAAAAATTCTCAAAATGTTGTTCTATAAGAGAAAAAACAAAAAGAAAAATGCACTCAAAAAGTGTTGTTCCTTAGACAGAATAGTTGTTTTTCCTTAATAGGAACAACAAAAAGAACATCTTCACACAAAACCGTAGTTCCTTTAAGAGGAACAGAAAATAAAAGAAAAAAGATACACATGAAACTATTGTTCCTTAAGAGGAATAGCAGTTATTCCTTAAGCAGAGTAGCAGCTAAAACAAGCACAAAATAAAATGTTGATCCTTCAGTGGAACAACCTAAAAACATTCCAAATCTAAACTATTGTTCCTTAGAAGGAATGGCAGAAAGTGAAAAAAATGGTGAAGGGGTTGTTCCTTTTAAAAGGAACAACAAAAACAATCGGCGGAAATGTTGTTCCTTTTAAAAGGAACAGCAAAAAAAATCGGTGGAAATTTTGTTCCTTTAAGAGGAATGGCTGTTGTTCCTTAACAGGAACAATAGTTGTTCCTTGAGAGGAACATAAAAAAGATAGACATGCAGAAGTGTTGTTCCTTAAGAGAAACATCAAACAAATATAAGCACGCAAGATTGTTGTTCCTTAAGAGGAACGACAGTTGTTCCTTAAGAGGAACAAAACGAAAAATAAAGGCACACAAGATTGTTGTTCCTTAAGAGGAACGACTGTTGTTTCTTAAGAGGAACAATAGTTTTTCCTTAAGAGGAACAGCACAAAAAAAAAATATGTACAAAAACAGTTCATACAAGTGAAATTAGAGAGAAAATCTTATGTACAAATCCATAAATAAAGGAATTGTTCAAAAAATTAATGCTGAGGACGAGTTATCTTCCTCAGCCAGAATCTGCATAGTGGAATATCCTTGTAATCGCTGGTAAAATAATTCTCGATTAAGCGGTTTGTGATAAAGTCGTACTCGATGACTGTTTTCTTTCAAAGAATTTCCAGATCCATCAATGGTAGTTAATGTAATGGTGCCATTGTCATGCACTTTCTGTTTCTCATAAGGTCCAAACCATTGTGTCTGGAGTTTTCCGGGGAAATCCTAAAACCTGGAGTCATATAGGAATGCCCAATAGCCTTCGTGGAAGATTTTATTTTTAATAAGGGCATCATGCCATTTTTCTCTTTGTTGTTGAATTAATGTAGTGTGTTGATGGGTGGAGAGCCTAAATTCATCTAACTCGTTGATCTGTTGTAATCTGCTAACCTGGGCCTCATTTAAATTCAAACCCACCTCCTGCATTGTTCTTAATGTTTGAATTTCAAATTCTATTGGAAAGATGGGTTCTTTTCCAAATATTAACGGATATGGTGAGTACCCTGTGGTATTTCTCCACATTTTTCGATATGCCTACAAGGCTTCTGGAAATCTTGAAGCCTAGTCATGTCTATTTGATGCAACTATTTTTGTAAGTATTGCCTCTATCACCTTATTCGTGCTTTCTACTTGGCCATTTGCCTGTGGTTGGTATGGGGTTGTAATTTTGTGCTGAATGTGGTAATTTTTTAATGTTGGAGTGATTTTATTACCTACAAATTGCAGTCCTCCATTTGTAATTATGTCCCTCAGGAGGCCATATTGCACAAATATTTGGAAAAGGAAATGTATTACAGAGTCCTCTGTAGCTCTTGGAAGTGCCTCTGCTTCAACCCATTTAGTAACATATTCTGTTGCAACTAGTATGTATGTTTTATGATTTGATGGTGGGTTAATAAGACCAATAAAATCGAGCGCCCAGTGCTCAAATGGCGTGATTACTAACTATGGATTCAAGGGCATTTCATCGAACTGTCCAGGATGCCCCACCCTTTGGCAACTATCACAGGCTTGTATGACCAGTCCTGCGATATGAAAAATGTCGGCCACATGGCCCGTTGTGGCATACTTTTAGAATGTCAAATATTTTGTCTTCTCAGACGCATCTTCTGATGTGCATATCTGCTCCTATATGAAATAAGTAGCCCCCAATCCAAGAGAATCGGGTGATGCGCTGCATTATCTGTTTTCGTTCATTGGGCGTTAGATGCTTGGGTAATTTACCTACTACTAAATAATTTACAACATTAGCATACCATGGGGTTCTGGTAGTAACAACAAAAAAATGTTCATCTGGAAACTGATCTTTGACTGCTGCTGTGTCTGTTGGTTTTGCCATTCGTGAGAGAAAATTAGCTACAAGATTCTCTTCTCTAGGTTGATCCTTTATTGTGATGTCAAATTCCTGCAATATAATCAACCATATTATTACTCTATCATTTTTAACAGGTTTATTTGCTAAAAATTTTATGGTAGAGTGATCTGTATATAAAACTACAGGATACCCAGTTATATAATGTCTAAATTTATTTACAGCATGTATTAAAGCTAAAATTTATTTTTCAGTCACAGTATAGTTTAATTCAGTAGGAGATAGATTCTTGATAATATAATAAATTTCATATGGTTTTTTATCTTCTTCCTGTCCAAGGACTGCTCCAATAGCTATGTCTGAGGCATCAGATGAAATTTGGAATGGAAAATCCCAATTTGGGCCCCTTAGCACTGGGGCTGTTGATAGAATCTTTTTCATATCTTCAAAAGCATGGTCACATTTATCTGTCCAAATAAAATCAACATTCGATGTTAGTGCGTATAGAGGTGCATATATTTGAGTAAAATGCTCTATGAATCTTCTATAATAACCAGAAAATCCCAGAAAACTACGTACCTCTGTTTGTGTAGTGGGAGTAGGTATTAACAAAATTATCTAAATTTTAGCTAGATCTACCTGTATTATAGCTGCTGATATATAATGACCTAATATGAGTCCCTCAGTCATCATCATGTGACACTTCTCATGGCTTAAGCAGAGCCTGGTGGCGATACACCTTTGTAGCACATTTTCCAATGTTTCTAATGCTAGTTCAAAATCATCTCCATAAGGTGTGAAATCATCCATATATACTTGGAGCCCTTCATTTATTAAATTTGAAAAGATGCTGAGAATGGCCCTCTGAAATTTGACAGGGGCATTGCATAGACCAAAGGGTAAAAATATGTAAGCAAATGTTCCCCAAGGACAGGTAAAAGTAGTCTTATCTTGGTCTTCTGGGGCGATCTGAATCTGATTGTATCCACTAAAGCCATCTAGGAAAGAAAAGAATTTCTTTCCTGCTAATGTATCTGATACCTGATCAATGAAAGGAATGGGAAAGTGGTATTTCTGGGTTGCTTTGTTTAATTCTCTGTAGTCTACACATATCCTCCACTTTCCATTCTTCTTTGGCACCACTACTAGTGGAGAGACCCACTTGCTATCAGATATTGGATAAATAAAATTTACATCCAAAAGTTTTTGTAATTCAGCTTTCACAATATCCTTAAGATGAGGGTTTAATATCCGTTGGGGTTGGCGAATGTGTCTAGCATATTTTTCTGTATAAATGTGGTGCGTACATAACTAGGGATAAATTCCTTTCATGTCTGGGTAATCCCATGCAAAGGCTCCCTTATATTTTCTCAGTAGTTGGACCATCTTCTCCTCTTGTTCAATAGACAGGTTTTTGTCAATGTTCAGAGCTTTTCCTAGCTCAATTTCTATATTTTTGCTATTGTAAACAGAGGTGGTAGGTATTGATTGATCATGAATGTCTTTCAGGTGATCTTCTTCTTTTCCATTATCAAATGTTTCCTCGATCATGTGACATTGCAAATGGGATCTGGTTTTTGGTTGGTTAATGAAACTGTTAATGATCTCATCCTCTTTTTGTTCTCTAAATTCGAGGGCATCTTCTATGGTTAATGGTGATATAATGTTTTCTATGAGGTATGACACAGGTTGTTTCTTTGTTTTTATTATTGTTAAAATTGGCTGGGCTGGAGGGTATAAGGCTAAATTCTTGACATAACTCCCTCTAGTTATAGTCATGCTGCCTTGTCAGCAGCCAATGTAAGCATCAGCAGTTGCCAGCCAAGGTCTACCTAAGATTAAAGGGTATCCATCTAGCTAGTTTTTGGGGTTAATAATCAGAAATTCGGTAGGGTATTCCCAAGATTCTACAGATACCATTACATCATGTAGTGTGCCTTCTTCCTTAACTACCGATCAGTCAGCCAAGTCCAATAAGGTTGTGGTTGGATCTAATGATGTAATTCCAAGTTTGTGACAAGTGGTGGTTGTTAGGATATTAGTTTCAGCTCCTAAATCAACTAAGGCATTTTCAAAGGATCATCAATTGATTTGCATCGTAACTATAGGATTTCCTGGGTCCTCATACTTTACAGGTTCTTCTCTTCCTGATAGTAATTCAGATAGTGTGCTGACTACTTGGACAGTTGGATTAGTTGCTATTCTCCTCTTTGGCTTTCCTATAAATAATTCTTTGATGGTATTTGCATAAATTGCAATATCTTAGATAGCTTGGAGGAGTGATATTTTTATACACAAATTTTTGAGTTCTCCCAGAAGATCAAAATCAAGATGTTCTATTGGGCGAGGTATGATTAGTCATTAAGGGAATGGTGGAGAAGAGGTGGTTGCTTGCTCATGAGTTTTTTGTCTAACCACATTCTCTTTTTGTAATGTTTGTTCTAAAGGTAACGAATTTTCAACTTGAAAATTTGTATCTCCCTCTGATTCTATTATGTGCCCAGACCTTAGTTTAAGGTCGTTGCACTCCCTTAACTCAGTTTCTAGTTCTGGTGCTTCAATTATTTGAACAAATTGAACCGGTCTATTATTAGGGTTCAGGTTGGGTTGGGCTAGGAGTTGCAGTCTTAAGTTGGTCTGGGGATTTTGTTGCAATGTATATGGCACTGGCAGTGTAGGTAGAGGGAGAGGAATCATTCCAGTTGGTTTATTCATAGATATTTTCCAATTCGACTGCCAGGTTTGACTCTGCGAGGTGGAAGAGGACCATTGTGTTGGATATGTATTATTTTTCCCAAATGGTGGACAGTAAGGAAAGTTTGGCCAATTGGTTTGATTTGTTTGATTTGGCCATGGCGATGTAGGAAATGGTTGCTGTGACCAGCTGGGGAAAGGTGGCTGATTTTGCCACATTCCATTATATTACTGAGCATTATACTGAGGAGACTGAAAAGAGGAGGTTAGATCGATGGGCATACATGTTTGTCGTGGCTGCCATTTACGACACTGATTGAATAAGCACACAGGTTCTATTTCTTCTTCTAATTCTTTGTAGACTGCTTTCAATCCCAGTAATGAGGGGAAATTTTATATGGATTGATATTTCATGCAGATGGCACAGACTTGGACTGTATCCAGTGGGCACTCTTTATGGTTGTGTTTCTTTCTGCATCTAGGGAAGAATATTGCAAAAAAAAATTCTGCCTCTACTTGCTTTTGTTTAGCTTGCATGATGTCGAGTTGTGTCGTCAGAGTCCCTAAAATATCAGTTTTGAAATCTTCCACTAGACTGCCAATTTCTGTGCGGGTTATACATCCATTGGAGGTCTTGCTATCCCTTGTGATCATGTCACGTTCTATTGGTTTTAGTCTTGTGTTGCCTCTCGAACTCCTGATAAATAAATCAATAATGTCAACAAAATTTTCCTGATATATGTCACCTTTTCCCATGATGTTTAATGTTTCAACCCATTGTTCCTTCATCCCTTTAATTAATGTAGTTTTTAACACATTATTAGGTAAGGGTAAAGATGCATAAGGTGATCTTTGGAGGTTGTATTGAAAGCGTTCTACATATTCTTCGAATGTTTCATTAGGTTTTGTTATCATCTGAAATATTTCAACCTTTAATTCCCTATGTAGAAATTATATAACTGATATGTTATATGTCTAATATTCTCCTGATCATACACTATTTGAATTCATGCACAATACAGAATCTATTCCACCATTGATCATCATATGCGGAAATTAAATCAATTGCATGCACACATTAAAACCATAAAAAATCACACACATTAACACACTAATTTATGGGAAAGCCTGAAGCTAAAAACACCAACTATCTGTATATAATATATTTCATAGAGGTCATGTAACAATCCTCATACAAAGCTTCTCACAAGCTCTCAGTACAATCCAATCGCTACACACTAATCTGGCTAGATCTTGCAAATCCATGCACCGATCTTTGCCACATGCTAGCCTGCCTCTATTGCGCAATCCCTGCTAAAGAATGGCTCTTAATGAACTCGAATTTCCCCAGCCTTGCTCACGCAATCCTCATTGGCATCTCCATAAATGTGTGGTGCAAAATCATGCAGCACTACAGTCACAACTGATAGTCTACTTTCCCTTTCACCTATCTCTCCACTGGTCTCCACTGAAACTACCATGCACTGTAATTAACTGATGTATTCTTCAGTTGATTAATGAGTTATTATTTAGTGAGTTAATTAATAATTAATTCACACCACTCTCACTAGTGTATCAATCAGTTAGACTAGATACAACCAGCTCAACTATGTCTAACTGAGTTAAACTGAACACAACTCCACCAACTACCTCAATAACTCCACCAAACTATGTCACATGAGTTCTAACTGAAGTCTCCATGCAATAGCTCCACTTAACCCTCAAGAATAGCATAATTCCTTCTGTTAGCTCCTGTGCCACATCTTTGCACTTAACTGAGGTGCTCTAAGAGAATAAGTTAATGTTTATAGTCCAAATATTATTAAGAGCTAATAATATTCGACATATCTATTTTTAGACTGGAAATCTAAAAATAGATTCCTCCCAATATGTCTAGAAATAGAAGTCCGTCTATTTTTCCAACTTGACCAACCATCCAAAAATAGCATCCTGCAACTCATAGAATATGATTGACATGTCTAAAAATAGACATAGTCTAACAATAGACTTGCGCCAAAAATAGCCTGCGGGCCCACTTAGTGAAGGCGACTCTTTTCACTAATCTCATCATCTTGTTGCAATCTCAACACTCCCTCTCAAAAAGACAGGGATTATCTGCCACCCTGATCCTGCCTCTATGGTATTTGAATTTGCTCCTGGTGAGTGCCTTCGTCAAGATATCAACATCCTGATCCTCCGTAGGAATGTATGAAAGTAACATGATCTTCCACTGCACACAATATATGATATGATGATACAAGATGTCAATGTGTTTAGATCTATCATGAAATACTGGATTAACCGAGAGTTTGATGCAACTCTGATTATCACAATATATGACAGTAGGATCTAAGTGTGAACCGAACAACCCGACCAGGATCTTCCTCATCCATATAGCCTCGCATGCAGCCAAACTTATTGCCATGTACTCGGCCTCCGCTGAATTAAGTGCCACAGATATCTGCTCTCGCTGTACCAAGAAACTGATGTCGACTCAATACTAAAAATCCCTCCAGATGTGCTCTTTCTATCTGTTGGGCTCCCTACCCAATCTGCATCCATGAAGCCATGCAGCTTCACCTCATCCGACTGTCTGTACCATAATCCATATCTCGATGTGCCTCTAACATATCTCAATACATGCTTCCCCGCCTTCCAAAAGAGCTTGGTAGGCTTAACCATAGCTTGTGAAATCTGGTTAATAGCATAGCATATGTCTGATCGTGTATTGACTAGATACATGAGCGAACCAACCAACTTTCAATAAACAGTGGCATCCACTACCTCTGCCGATGTAGCATCCTTTTTCCTCCAACCACCAGGAAGAGGAGTATCGATAGGCTTGCAACCTTGCATGTTGAACTTCTCCAACATCTCCCAGGCATACTTGCCTTGAGACACAAACAATCCATCACTGTGCTGCCAAATTGCCAATCCTAGGAAATAATGAAGGAGGCCCAAGTCCTTCATCTCAAACTCTTTTGCAAGATCAGCCTTGCATTAGAGTATCAACTATTCATCACCCATCAAAATCAAATCATCTACATAAAGTAAAATGATTAGCAACTTACCCTCCACAACAATCTGGTATAGGTATGGATCCGCCTTACTCTTGGTGAATCCAAGACCGGTGAAATAACTATCTATCAGTGTGTACCAAGCACGAGGTGCTTGTTTCAACCCATACGACGCTCTTTTGAGCCTGCACACATGCGAATCACTGTTGAAGATCTTGAAACCTTCAGGCTGCTCTATGTACACCTCCTCCTCAATGATTCCATCGAGGAACGTAGTCTTCACATTCATTTGATGAATGTGCCATCCCATCTGCGCTGAGAGAGATAGGATGCTCCGTATGGAAGAATACCTTGCGACAGGTGCAAAGGTTTCTTCATAGTCGATCCCCTCAATATGTGAGAAGCCCCGGGTAAAAAATATTGCCTTGTATTTCTTGACGCTCCCATCGGTAGCTTGATTCACTTTGTAGATCCATCTCGAACTTACCAGTGATTTCCCTTCCGGCGTTGGGACAATCTCCCATGCATTATTTCTGACAATCGAATCATACT
Organism: Pinus albicaulis; assembly: GCA_034641835.2. Classification (NCBI taxonomy): domain Eukaryota; kingdom Viridiplantae; phylum Streptophyta; class Pinopsida; order Pinales; family Pinaceae; genus Pinus; species Pinus albicaulis. The sequence goes on from CM076579.1 coordinate 220,384,813, forward strand.
CTTCCACCATGGCATCTACCCATGCAGAGTCCTCCACAACTTCCTCGAAATAGGATGGCTCTGTCATGATACACTTTCTCATCAGAGCCATGTATCCAGTATATCAGTCAGGTGACTTTCTTTGTCTATGCTGTGATGTAGGTGCTCCTAATATCTTATCTGCATCAAGATTCAGTCGCTCAGCTTCTGTAGTGCGCTTCCACCTTCTGATGGTTGGCGCTGCATGAATGGCTTCTTCCACTCAATGAACCTCCTCTTGTGGCTGATCCACATCCTAAGGCTCATCCTTAGGAACTAATAGCTCCTCATCTGCATGCAAGTGTGGCTCCCTCTCAAGCGAACACTTCATGGCTATTTCCTCATGAAATTTGATATCGCATCGCACAACAATCTTCCGACTATCTGGAAAATACACACGATAGTTGTGGGGTGTTTCTTTGTACCCCAAAAATTTCCCAACTTCTACGGTCGGCTCCAGCTTCTTCCTGACATCCTTTATAACATGAATGTAAACAGGTGAGCCAAAAATCTTCAAATGAGAAATATTAGGCTTCTTACCAGAAAATGCCTCTTCGGGTGTACTCATGCCAAGTACTCTATGAGGACAATGGTTTTGCACATAAACCGCAGTATTGCATGCCTCATCCCACAAGTGTATGGAAAGGCCCTGATCATGCAACATCGCCCATGCAGCACCCACGATCATTCTATTCTTTCACTCTGCGACCCCATTCTGCTGTGGGTTATGAGGCGCTATGAGCTCTCTTTGAATTCCTTCTGCACTGCAAAAGTCTTTGAATTTGCCAGAGATGATTTCACCACCATTATCGCTCCTAAGAGCCTTCACCTACTTCCTCGACTCTTTCTACACCAGTGCCTTAATCTCACAAAACTTAGAGAATGTCTGACTCTTCTTCTACATGAAGAAGATCCAACACTTATGAGAAAAGTCATCAACAAATATCACATAATACCTGTGCTTTTATGTTGGCGCTAGTGAGAAATTTCCACACACGTCTGTGTGAATTCTCTCAGGGATCGTTGTGGCATGACTATCCTTCTCATGGAAGGTGGCTTTCACAAATTTTCCCAAAGTACATCCCTTGCACCAATCTGACTGCGCAATTGTACCTTTGGGAAGCCCAGTAGAAATCTACTGCAAAATTTTCAAAGTTCCATGGTGAAGATGGCCCAATCTCCTATGCCATAGTTCGCCCTCATCTCGGCTCACCACTCCTTCTTCTTTGCCTGCCATTGCTGTGCAACCATCTACCTATAATTTATAAAGGTTCTTAACTTTAACCCTTATCATCCGGGTTTCACCAGTTGCCTTACTGCGCAGGAAAGCCTTTCCCTCGCTAAAGACAACATCATATCCCTTGTCTTCCAACATCTCCATAGAGATAATATTCTTCTTCAATCCTGGAACATGCATGACATCCTTCAAGATGAAAGGTTTTCCAGAATCCCTCTCAAAGGAAATGGTCACGATACCAGTTGCACTGTATCTATCATCATCGCCCATCTCGATGTGCACTCCAAGATCCTTCTCATCCAGATCAGCAAAAAAATATTTGTCTCCGATCAGATGGAAAGACGCACCACTGTCAAGAAACCACATTGATCCTATCACACTTGAGACCAAGCATGCGATCAGTGAGAAATCCAACTCAAATTGTGAGGCTAAGGCCTCTCCATCTGTAGATCCAGCAGCTTGCTTATTTTTCTTCTTCTGTGGACAATTAGTGGCATAATGTCCATGTTGGTGACAGTGAAAGCACTTCACCTTGGACATGTCCTACTTCTTTCCTTTCGCACTGGATTGAGAAATATTTTTCTATCCCTTCCCCTTCCTTGCTCCGGAAGCCATAGTGAAATTTTCTTCATCTTCATTCTTTGATGAAGATCCATCCCTGGTGCTCTGCCTTATCTCCTCCTACACAAGATTCGACCAAATTCGATCCCATCCTGGCAGTTTATCCCGACCATTGACAGAGTCCTCATAGGAATGCCAACTCTTCGGAATCCCAAGGAGAGCCAAGCTCACCAAGTCCTATTCATCTAAAGTAACCCCCACACTTCCTAGCTCATCCCTGCACTAGACGAATTTCGTGAGGTACTTGGGTATACTTTCACCCTTCTCCATTTTTATTTTCCCAAGTTTATCCTTGAGTGCCAACTTCCTCTGGTCGCTCTTGCTTTGGAACAAGTCTATCAAATCTTTCCACATCAAGAATGGAGAAGCTTTACCATGAAGGCTGGACACTATGTGATCCTTCACACCTTCCAAAAAAATCCTTCGACATTTTTCTGTCTTCTTTTGCCATGCGTCAAGTGCGGCAGCATCGCTAGAAGCAGGTTTTGGAATTTCTGCATCTATGAACTCCTTCAACCCATTATCCTCCAGCACCGCCTCCATCCTATCCTTCCATGCAATATAATTCAAGCTTCCCTCAAGGGCATACTCCAATCACAATCCATTGAAAGACATCTCAACTTCGACACCAAGAAAACACTACTGCAAATTCGAATTCCACCAGCACAAAACTCAACCGCTTCAATGCTTTGCAATTGCTCCAATGATCAATGCTCCGATACCATGTAGAAATTATATAAATGATATGTTATATGTATAATATTCTCCTGATTATACACTATTTGACTTCATGCATAATACAAAATCTATTCCAACATTGATCATCATATGCGGAAATTAAATCAATTGCATGCACACAATAAAACCATAAAAATTCACACACATTAACACAGTGATTTACGGGAAAGCTTGAAGATAAAAACCCCAAATATTTGTATATAATATATTTCATAGAGATCATGTAACAATCCTCATACAAAGCTTCTTACAAGCTCTTAGTAAAATTCAATCGCTACACACTAATCAGGCTAGATCTTGCAAATCCATGCACCGATATTTGCCACCTGCTAGCCTGCCTCTACAGTGAAATCCCTGTTGAAGAATGGCTCTGAATGAACTCGAATTTCCCCAGCATTTCTCATGCAATCCTAATTGGCATCTCCATCAATGTGTGGTGCAAAATCATGCAACACTATAGTCACAACTGATATTCTACTTGCCCTTTCACCTATCTCTCCGCTGATCTCCACTGAAACTGTCCATGCACTGTAGTTAACTGATGTATTCTTTAGTTGATTAATGAGTTATTATTTATTGAATTAATTAATAATTAATTCACACCACTCTCACTAGTGTATCAATCAGTTAGACTAGATACAACTAGCTCAACTGTTTCTAACTAAGTTAAACTGAACACAACTCCACCAACTACCTCAATAACTCCACCAAACTCTGTCACATGAGTTCTAACTGAAGTCTCCTTGCAATAGATCCACTTAACCCTCAGGAATAGCGTAATTCCTTCTGTCAACTCCTGTGCCACATCTGTACACTTCACTGAGGTGCTCCAAGACAATAAGTTAATGTTTATAGTCCAAATATTATTAAGAGCTAATAATATTCGACATATCTAATTTTAGACTGGCAATCTAAAAATAGATTCCACCCAATATGTCTAAAAATAGAAGTCCATATATTTTTTCAACTTTACCAACCATCCACAAATAGCTTCTTTCGACTCATAGAATATGATCGACATGTCTAAAAATAGACATAGTCTAAAAATAGACTTGCGCCAAAAATAGCCCGCGGGCCCACTTAGTGAAGGTGACTCTTTTCACTAAGCTCATCATCTTGTTGCAATCTCAACACTCTAGACCTACAATAATCCTAATATTTCTTTAGAAAAATAGCTTCCATCTGATCCCAGTCATTTATAGCACCTCCACCTAACCCCATAAACCAATGTAGAGCTGTTGCTTTTAATGTGGAGGGGAATAATTTTAGCTTTTGTGGATTAGTGGTATATTCATACCCCCTGCATAATACATCAAATTAAAACAGAAATGAATCTGGATATTATGATGTTAAGCCATGGAATTTAGGAATATGTTGGAGAGGAATGGCCTTCATAGGTGCATTAACTGCAGTGTCCAAAATGGGATATTACAGTGTGGATGTTTTGGGTGGTTGCTGGTTTTGGGCCATTTGATCAAATATGTGCGAATATCCTTCTGGGATTTCTAGGGAATTATTCCTAGGCCGAATAGAAGGAGTAGGGATGACCTTAACAGCACTTCCTTGGTCTGGGATAATGAGTGTCCCTTGCTGAACTATTATCTGAGGGGATTTTGGTTCTTCAGGTTCTTCAACTTTGTTTTGGATGATTTTGACAGCACTTCCCTTATCTGGGCCGCTTAGTTTCTGGATTACTTCAAGAGTGGATCTTGGTTCTTCTATTTCCCCTATTTCTCCTCCTCCTTCAAATTAGAGATTACTATAGTTCAATTCTTGTAAAGAAATTGGGTGAGAATTCTCAATTTATTGAGAATCTTGCTCAGTCTCTTCTGTTTGGCTATGCACCTTAGCAAAAGCTACAAATGGTGATTCTGTGGCCCGAAGGGAGCTAGTAGGTTGTCTATAAGAAATTTTTCTAGGGCCTAATGATGGCTGAGATTAAGCTTTCTTAATGATATTGTCGATAAATGTTGTTCGCCCAAGGATCATCGGTCCCTTAGGTTTTTCAGGTCTGCGAGGAATTTTGTTTTGTTTAGATTTTCTAGTCATTGAAAAAATGCAAGCATTCATTCCTACCTTAAACTTCTACGCAGTTCTGCTATGAAGCAGGCAAGTGAACAAGAATGTTCCTCGCTCGTTACATAGGTTTTTACCTTCCGTTTTTAATACCAAGTTCTTCCTTAGCAGAGAAAATCAAATATACATCACTCTTTAGAAATAGCTACACTCTCCCCGACAATGGTGCCAAAATGTTGAGGTATAAAAGGTGTCTTTTTAACTCCTATTTATCCTACATTAATTATAAATCCAGGTATGATTTTTTATCTCAAGATTGTACTCAGTGTGAGGCGGAAATTTAATCTAAGAGTAATTCTTTCCAATTTGCATTATAGTGTTTCAAATACAAGAGTAAATAGATGTTTGAAGATGGAATCTAATTGCAATGACATGAAACTTAATGCTCTAAAACTCAATTATTCACTCAACAATCATCAGTCAAGGATGCAGTAGTAATAACTCTTTCCTCTGTCAATTGATGTAAATAAAATCAAACATAAACAAGATCCTCAATCTGAGAACTTAGACAGTGATAGCCAATGTCCTTTACAGTTTTTGATCTTACACTCCACACTAAAGCAAATAATTGGAAATGATAACTGAGTTAAATAATGTTGCTAATGGAAATGGAAGAAACACACTCTCTGCAATAACATTCCAAAGCAAAACCAAATACTTGCAGGAAAGAAATGATCAGCAAAGCTATTTAATGGAAATGAACAGAAAATTCTAGAATGAATAGCGAAGCTTTATATTGGAAAATCATATCAGTACAAGTTACAAAGAATAATAATCTTGTTATGGTGGAAAGGACAGCAATGCGATTCAATCACAGCTTATGCAATAAACCAATTCCATAAAATATTGAAACAGTAAGCTATCAAACATGGAATCTATAAAGCAATGCGACTAGAGAAAATGAACATTAAAGCAAACCATTACACGACTGGAATTGTAAAGTAATGGTATAGATAGCAAGTGGATCCACCAGGGCCAAGCCCTTAGCCACTAGTGAAGCACCGCCGAGCTACTCCAGTATCAAATAATGGAACGGAAACCGAATTATATATTAATCATATGTAACAAAGTTCACAGGAAATCGCACTCTATTTTAACTAACGAGAGTCGGTGATCAAAGTGAAAATACAAAAGGAAATCTGAATAATGATAATACATGCTCCCTGATTTCTACAAGCATTGTCCTTTTATAACAACTAGGCAGACAAAACAAGAAATACATATAAGCTTTGAAGTAGCGATCCCTTAGAATCGAAATATCTGAGGGATTCACTCTATCTTCTATCTCCAGTTATCGTTTTGTCCTCTTGCACTGAAGTCGTGCTGTTCCTTTCTTTTATTTGACTGTGCGCTTTGATTTTGATCTTTTGTCTGGATATGGCTTCCTGTTGAAGGGACAACAGTTACTTCTTCTTTGTCTTTTCCTCCCAAATGGTGGCTTCCCATTTCTTCTATTTTCTGTATAGAAGAAAGGAAAATATTTAGTTATTTTGCAATAAAATTAATCTCTTTAATTCCATTATAATTCTTCGATGTATTACCATTTTAGAATACAAATAATTTATGATTAAAGGAAAAAGATAAAGAAATAAATGTCAAATTCATACCTTTTTCATCACTCAACAATAGCCAGGGAACTTATCCCATGACATTCTCAGCCCCTTTTTATCCTATAGTCCTTTGGGATATCCCACTTCACTTATAGGGATGAAACATAGGTTGAATATGAAATATTATATATTTAAGTCTTTAGGAGCTCCAATTAATATCTTGGAGTCTCCATGTTCCCTCTAAAACTCATACCTAGGGAACCTATCCCAAAAAATTCTCCCTGAAGGGATATAGTTTCCCAAGGAAATCTTACCCAAATCCACCTAGTATTCATAGGTTTTCATAATTATTTATACATCTCTTGGATCACCTTAACATGCCATGGTGGAAATGGCAAAGAATGATATGAATGGTTGATTTTTCCACTAAGATCTTAGCTTTATTATGCATGTATTTCTATTGACAAGTGGCACAAATAGAACTACTTTCCCCACCACTTGGGCACTTGTTACATCATTTGGGAGTTTAGAGTAGATGATATGAAAGTAACCAATTAATAATAAATGTTTAATTTTTTCTATTATAAGGGTTAGCAAAAAATACAACCCCACTTGTTTTGGCTAGGGAATAGGTAACTAAATTTATGTAAATAAAACCATACGCTCAATTGGATGGATTTATCTCCCCACAAATGTTATTTATGTAAATGTAAATAAAATATAGTAAAAATAAATATATCTAAACAACTAAATATGAAAGAATAAATAAAATCTCCATTACCTAAAGAAAAATTCCTACCATATGGCCATAGGGAGGCTTCTTGAGAAACATATTCTCCTTTCCACCTCTTCCTTTGCATGGGTTATTGGGAATATTAAGTATTTGAATGGTAACTCTTATCTCTGATCACTAAAAGAAAGTGTGATATCTAGATCACTAGTTTTCTTTTGAAAAAATGGAAAACACGAAAAATATTGGGAACTCAAAATGCATGAGGTCAAATTCATGAGAGAAAAGTAAAAGGTGGAGAAAAACCTCACATATTCATAGAAAAAAAATATCTAGAGTTGATATGGTCCATATAATTATGTCGATAAGCATGCCCATTTTGGAATAGGATTTATAAAAGTTTAATTTAATTATCAATAACTATAATCTTGATGGTAGGGATTTAACATCCATATAATATTATAATATTCTTAGTAGTATACACAAATCAAAGGTTGATATTTATTTCCAAAGTAGTTATGAAATTTTGTCTTTTTTAATTAGATTCATTAATTACAAAAAAAGGTTTCATATCAACAAGTGTCATAAGAAATGAGTTACATTTTTTTGGGAATGTGGTATTGCAAGACATGGTATTATCCTGTGATATTGTAACAAATCCTTTTTATAGATTAAGTATCTCCATGAGAAAGTGAGGGTGAATCTCCATGGTTAAGAATCATATTACATGTTTTTTTAAAATGTATATATGTTTACTTATATTTTAAAGTAAGTTATTATTTAGCTAAACCTTATGATTATTTTAATTTTAGAAACTTCATATGTGTATGAAATAGGTGTCTTTATGATTATTATGAATTTATTCCTATCAAAATTTAGTAGCCATTAAATTTATCTGGCTGTGCTAGTAAAATATGATTATTTGACCAATTAAAGGTTTAATTGATTTTAGTCCTATTAATTTTTTTTTTGGTTAAATATGAGAGGAAAATCCAATTGGAGTGGGCGCGATGGGTATGTGGCTTTTGGACATTGGACTAGGGTTTTAAGTCAGCCACCGACACTCAAAGTGCAAATGTAATATTCCCAATTAGTCCTAAGCTAATGTGAATATTCATTTTTGTTCTATTTTTATGTTTCATGAATAAAAGTGTAAAGGAGGTTCATAAAACTCCTAAAAAGTAAATAAATCAATTACAAATGCAGTAGCAATTCGCTAGGTAAGCAATAACTTTCTTAGAGAAAGGGGCTGAATGTTTTGACTGGGTCAACCATGACCAAATCTACAACACTGTCTTGGAGGAGTGGCCATCAATGAGGCACATTGCAGTTTTAGATGGAGATGGCTTGTGTGAAAGAAGTTATTTCATTGAAGGTGTTTTAGGGTTTATAGGCTCTTGAAATATATAAGGAAGGGCATGGCATCATGGAAAGGTTGTTGAAGAATATAAAATTTCTAAATTATTGTTTGTTTAGACATACAAGCTTTTCGTTGTATAGCTTGTAGTGCAAATGTTGTTTGAAGATCGGAGTGTTCTGACGGAATCCCACCCTCTTCCTTTGAGTATCTCTTTGGGAGAGTCTTGCATTTCATACCCACCATCCTGCTTGATTCCAAGCTTTCTTCCAACCACAACACGATCCTCGTTTAGGGTTTGCTGTCTTTGATGCTTTCGCAAGTGTGGAGGCTAGATCTACCCATATCTAGACCATCCTAGTGTCTTTTCAGTGGGGAAGTCTTCTATTCCATTGGCAAGAGAGTATTGAACATATTAAGTATCATTTCAGATCTTGGCATGTGGCTAAACTTAGTCTAAACCCTACAATGCAGTATTGCTTCCAGAATTGTGTTATTTCTGTAGGTGTTGTTGCATGGTCTTTTAGAACATCTTTTGAAGGGATGGTTTTCAAGTGTTGGGGATATGCCCTTCACCTTTGAGATCCATTGAAGAGGATCACTATATTGTATAAATCAGATCAAATCTAAGCATTCCTGAATTTCTGAATAATTCTGCAGATCTGCAGATTTAGATCTTAGATCTACCTCATGTACTTGATGAAATACTGAAAACCCCAAAGGGATTTTGAAGAAGAGCCTTTATAATGTATGGATCTGTTATGGATCTAAATTTTCATGCATTATTTTTCTCTAGAGCTAAGTTGTAATCAACAGCTACTGTAGCTCAATAAAATAACGCTGTCAAGCCTTTTTTAGTCTATATATGTGATTGCATCACCTCTTTTTGAGGATTTTCTTCTATTGGAGATTTATATTTCCTATTGTACATCTTATGGGCCTCATTGTACATCTAATTTGCTGTTGTGAATGTTAAAGAAGGGTCTCCATATTGGCCTCCTGCTATGTTTTAGATGATCTATGTTATTTTCTTGCACATCTTTCACATATTGCTGCATTCCCCATTTTGGGATATTACAGTGGTATCAAAGCATCATCTTGGCACAACCTGTGCATTCTAAGAATCCAATATGTCTTATGAAGAAGAAGAACCTCTTACTGACAGAGAGAAGAGGTATCTAAAGAGAAGACAAAAGAAGAAATTTGATTACACCAATGACAATGAAGACAAGAGTAAAGCCCCTAAATATGGAAGTGAAGAAGAAGAAAAGGATTTTCCTAAGGTCCTTTTGAGAGCCATGCAAGATCTTGCTAGAGAGATCAAAGAGATGATATTGGAAAGAATCAAAGAATCCCCTAAAGGATTTCATCTTGGAGAAAGCTCTCGCATATCTCACCACTGGAATGATCAACCAGTGCATCAGCCACAAGTTTCCCAATGCTTTATGATGCCTACCTTTTTGGCTATGGGAAATTAAGGGTTTCAAGAGAAAGAATCCATTGAAGACTATTTTGAATAATATGATTCTCAAAATCAAATATTCAAAGATCACTTGAGTTTTCAGGAGTTTTTCACCTCAAGGATAAAAGAAGATCAGGGCATCATCATAGAGGTGGTGGATTCATTCAGAATCATGAACAACATCACTCTATGGGAAGATTATTTTTACCCAACTTTGATGGGTCATCCAAGTGTTCTGCCAAATCATGGGTAGAAAAAATTGACATCTACTTTCAGTTGAACAAGGTCCCAGAGCTGGAGGCTATCAAGATTGCAGCGCTGCACTTTGAAGGTGAAGCACACAATTGGTGGTTCCATGGCTTGTCTACATTGGGTCATTCCAATGTGACTACTTATTCAGAGTTCACTAGAAGTTTGGTGGAAATATTTGAGAGAAGAGATCCATAGGCACCATTCATGAGCCTTGCAAAGTTAAAGCAATCAAGTAATACAGAATCTTACATTTCTGAATTTTTGAGATTATCTATTATGGTTCCTGATTTGTCTGTAGCTAGAAGGGTGTACATGTTCATTGATCGTTTAGATGAACCTCTTCATGGGTTGGTAAAATCTACCAAGCCCACTACCCTGCATGATGCTATTAAAAGGGTTAGAGACCTTCAAGATGCCTTGCCAAAAATAAAGGTAAGCTTTCAGCATAAGCCCTCTTTTCCTTCAAAGGGAAAGGAAGATAAAGTTGCTCCTTCCAAGGAGGGCTCATACAAGAATCCTTTTGATGATGAAGTCCAGAGAGATCTAAGAAAAAGGAAGCTATGCTTCACTTGCCAGGAATCATGGGAACCTAGACATAGATGTGCTGCTGGAAAATCACATTACATAGAGGTCTTCTCAGACATTGAGGAGGAAGAAGAAGATGAACCAAGAAGAGGTCACAACGTTGACATTGCCGGAGGAGAGACAACACCATCAGGAGATGGGGATGGAGAATTTGGTCCTATTGGAGGGGATCTTGCATCTTGGAGAGGAGTACCTAAGTACTTGACCTTAAGAGTTCAAGGTTCCAGCTTGAATCAGAGGGTCCCTGTTTTGATTGATAGTGGGAAAACTCACAATTTCATTGATGCCCATCTAGTGCAAAGGAGGGAAATACCCACTAATACTTTTGAGGAATTCTCTGTTTTCGTCCCAAGAGATAGAACAATGCAATGCATGCATTATTTCCCATAACTTTCAGTCACATTGGGAACTTATACATTGGTTGATCACTTCTTTGTGGTTGACATATCAGACACCAATGTGATTTTGGGTGTTCAATGGCTAATTACATTGGGGAAAGTCACCACTAATTGGGAGGCTTTGAAAATGAAATGGGTGGAAAAGAAGAGTTGTGAAACTAAAATGATCAAAGAAATGCGTACATATCCCTCACATACCACTTCCTCACTGCTCCTCCTCCCTCACAAGCCTCTACAAGTAGTCTAAACCAAGCCCGCAGGATTTCATAGCATGTTTTAGTGTGTGTGCAGGTTCTCATGGCCGACGAAGCATGAACCTTCTCCATAGTCATGAGAGGTGACACAGAGGCTCATATAACAATTCCAAGCCAAGAATCAATGTCAAGAGAACTAGAACAAAGGATGAATTTCGTGACAGTCGATGAATCATAAACATAAACCATCAGTAAACCCTCCAGCTTAGCAAAACCCACCACCTGTGCACAGAACACTTAGAAAAGGTAAAGATCGCATATCCAGTGGTAGAAAACAAAGGCATAGAAGATTAATAAAACCCTCGAGAGCATCACTGCAGAAGCAGTTCGAATAATGAGCAAAGATAAAGCATAAACAAAGCTAAAACAGGTTGAAGTACAAAGGGACATAACAGTTATTGGTGCAAAATGTTGACTGACATAGGCATAGCCCATCTCCATGCACAAAAGTTTGCCAAGCAGTTATTACACCAAAGATACTACTACAAATTGTCAGAAGCAGTTATTTAGAAGTATGGGAGTCCTCAAGGCCCATTCTTCCACCTAAATCACACCTAAGAAGATAACAGTACCACTTCAGATGGTTATTCCTCCCAAGGACACCTTGTGGGTGATTTTTGTCATATCAAAATAGTCTCAACAAGAAACGAGGTTACTAATTCTGTCTAGAATTTAATGTTATGTTTATGACACAAGATGGAGCATTCGAATGCCCTCTCCTACCTCTGATGATCACTAAAACCTTCTCCACCTAATACTCCCCATTTTCTCTATAAAGAATCTTTGAAGTCATATTGTAAAGGGTTGGCATTTGATGATTTCTAAAGATATACATAGATTTCTGCTTTGAAGACGCATTGGTGTTCTGAAGGAGTGTGGAGGTCTCTGTTTTTCTGTTGATGGAGGAGGCTGGACCATTGGATCCCTGAGCCTGGTTTTGGTGAAGTAATCTCTTATTGTTAATGTCGTTTCCCGTTTATCACTTTGTTCCATTATGCTTTGACTTATAGTAGGATAAAAAGTTTAGGCAGAGAAATGTATCTTAGAAGCACCTCTAACATGTTTATCCTTCACTGTTTATATGTTTTCTACTACTAAACATGATAGGGTAGTCTAATAGATCTCTTGAGTATTCAATTTGTTTTATTTCAAAAATGGTAATTCAGTTGTGCTAAAGAATTTTTAGGAATTCCCTCTTTCTTTGCCACTGAATATTGTATCTGAAATATCCCTTTGATTATTAATTCTTGCAATTTGACAGAGAGGTTTGCTTCAATCATACCCTCTATTTCTTGTAATTATTGTGTTGAAGGTCCCTATAATTGCAATCCTAGATGTCTAATGCATTCCCTATTCTTTGATGCAATTGTATGTCTTGGTGATTAAGCTCTCAACAGTGAACTTATAGGAGGAAATAGGGCATTCCCTGAATCTATGATTCATTTAGAAGGTTTTATTCTACATCCACCCTCTTCATTGAGTGTTTATGTTGATTAATTCCATCACAATGAGCTTATTGGAGGAAATAGGGTGCTCCCTGAATCCTTTAAGTCATTGTGAAGGGTTTAGTTTTCTTTTCACTCTTAGTCCTTAATGTTCATCTCATTTCACCTATATTATTCAGCAGATCCTTGACCGAGTTATATTTTCCCTCTGGTTTCCCTTCCTCCTCAATCAGAACTATTTGTACTTTCACATGACTCCATTTTTGAATGGCTTGTAGATTCCCATGCTCCATCTATACTTCATGAAACATATTTGTGCAACCAAAAAAAAAAACAACTGTGCACCTCATAACTAGCCTAAAATCAACTTCTAAACCATTCAAGACACATCCTTATAAACATATTGAGAGATCCCTCTATGATACTAGGAGTGCTAGATCCTAGAGCTCTAAAGCTTGGTTTGTATGGTGCCTTGTCACTTGGCATGCCAATCTTCCAAATCATAGGAAACCAACATAATAGCGATCACGGTGGGACCCTGAGTATGAAATAGCTTAGCTAGCTCTTATACACTCTTTAGTCTTTCAGTCACTTAAAGATCATGGTTAAGCCATAGAGTAATCTCTGTTTGTTTCATCACCCTAGCTAGGTGTGAATCAGGTTTAGTGCACTCTCACCAAACAAAAAAACCCAAAAATAGTTCAGATTGGTTCCATAACAATTAGTGGTGGTGGACCACATTTACTTTGACCTTCAAAAGCTAAAAATTCCACCTGGCGACTCCACCAACCCCAGTATGAATTTTGATTTACCAAGGCTCCTAATTTCTTTAAGATTGGGTTAACTCACCTTAGGGAAGTTTGGAAACTTTGTCCTAGGTCATAAGAAACATTGGAAGAGGGAAAAACCCTTAAAAAAATTATATTTTGAAACCTCTCCAAAGTTGAAGATTGAAATTTGGCTTCATATAGGATCCACACAAGATCCCATCCAGATCCTGACCCTCCTAGCATAGTTGACAATCCAGAAAGGATTTTGTGGCAGACTCCTAAGGCTGGAAAATCAGCATCTGCTATTACTATCCCAAGAGAAAAATCCTTTCCTGAAAGTCTCACCCTCTTGGAGGATTCTCTCTTAGACTTGCCTCACACAAGAAGCATACCTAGAAACAAGTCTCAAAGTGATTTAAATTAGACAGAATTTGAAGCTACAAACTCACTGTAGGGCTTTAGCATAGAAGCTTAACCTTCTACTCCCCCTGACTCTCAGCTTCTACTCCACTTAAGCTCATTCCACCACAAGTCTGTCCATCATCAGTTTGCTGGCCCGAGTGTTACTTCCACTCCTAATCATATTTCTATTGCCCAACACACTCCTTTTTAGCCCACTGCTCCTTTTGTCAATCCACCCCTTGTGAATCCTCCAGTTTTTCCAGCCATGGCAGCATGGTACACCCCCTTACTGTTACCACAACCTCTGGCTGCTTTACCAAATGACTACCAGTCCAAAATTCCCCATTTCACCAGGTTTGAACCCACTACTACTCAACAACATGTAGATAAGATGAACAATGCCTTTGATTATATGGAAATAGAAGATGAGACCATCAAAATGAGAATTTTTTCTCAGAGTTTGGGAGGAGAAGCCAAAAAATGGTTCTTAGGCCTAACTCCTCATAGCATACATAATTTCCCTTCTCTATTTCAGACATTCATTAACAAATGGGAAATTAGAGAAAACCCTCTTCAAATACTGTCAGATTACAGTAACCTCAAAAGAAGCACTGGGGAGAGTGTGCACGATTATTGCACTAGATTCAATAGTGTTTATAATGCACTACACCCAAATATGAAACCCCCAGTAGGTTTAGCTTTGGCCAAGTTACTTGAAGGATTTGACCCTGAGATGGCCTATCAGCTGAGGGAAAGAGACCCTTTGACTTTATAAGACATGCAGAAAGTAGCTCTCATTGTAGAAGCAAATCTGATTGAGAAGAGAGTTAGGTTGAGGACAGAAAAAAGGGTCACATATAAGGATGAAACAACGGCTTGCACTTCTTCATCCAATGCCAAAATAGACAACCTAGTAAGAGTGATGGAAAGAATGCTTGAAAAGATTAACTTAAATGAAAGAACACCTACTAGGGAAAACCAAAACAACCTCCAAACAAAAAATAGAAACACGAATATCAGAAGAGATGCTAATCAAGACAAGCATAGAGACAACGACCAATAGATTAGCCCCCCCTTTCAAAAAATTATGTAGAACAAGAAGATGATGGGGAAATTGATAGGCTAGAAGATAGTCATGTAAACATAATAAGATCTGATGATGGGAATGTTCTTTTCCTCACTAAGGAAGAACAGGGCTTTTACTCATCAAAACACGAGCCTGAAGAGTCTAAAGATTATAGGTTGGGTTTCGAAAATGCTATCATGGAGGTGAATAGACAGTATGATCTAAGAAGCACAGGGAACCCAAAAGTCCCTAGTAACCAAAACACAAATACTATTATTAAAAAAACGTTGGAAAATCAACCTAAAAAGACAGCAAACAAAACCATCACAATAGCCAAAAGAGATGATCTGAATGAAGACAAAAACAACCAACAAGGGGTTGAAGAAAGTTGCCCTAGTACTTCTACTAGTGGCCCTAGTAAAATAGCTTAGATTGACAACCCTAATAAAACTCATCAAATCAAAATTGCTGAAAGAAACATAAGTGAGAAAATAGATGTAAACACAACAAAAACAACGATGACTTTCAGCCTCGAAGGTGAGATTTCCAAGATCAAAATTAACATACCTTTGGCTGAATTGGTGACCTAGGAAGTGTACAAAAACCAGGTCCTAAAAGCTCTGAATATAAATGTTGATAATGATACTTTGAACCTGACAGATGACAAGCCAGAACTGTTTTTTGGTCCTAAAATTGAAGGAAAATACCAAGAAGGGGTCGTGCCTCCCTTCTATGTCAATTTAAACATACATAACAAAATCCTACACAATGCCATGCTAGATTCAGGAGCATCACACAACCTTATGCCCAAGGAAGTAATGGAAAGCCTAGGCTTAGAGATTACTAGACCATATAAAGATTTATATTCCTTTGATTCCAGAAGGGTCAAATGCTTGGGGTTAATTAAATATTTGTGTGTTAACTTGTCTCAAATTCCTACCAAGAACCTTGTAGTGGATGTAGTAGTAGCTGACATTCCCCAAAAATATGGCATGCTATTGTCTAGATCATGGGGAGCTAAGATTCAGGGCAGCCTTCAAATGGATATGTCATATGCCACCATACTAGTGTTTGGCCAAACCAGAAGATTGTACAGGGAAACCCTCATGAAATACATGGTGAGCAGTAAATACAAACCTCACAACACTCCTGTTTATTCCACCCATTCGGATTTAGATTCTTTTATTTTATACAATGAAGATGAGGTCACCCAAACAGAGAAGGAAAACAAGAAGGACATTAGTGCACTTGAACATTCAGAATTGCCTTCTCCTCAACCTCTAGATATCTCAACTCCCAACAGCCTTGAGAAACACAAAAAAAATGAGAATGAAATAGAAACACTTTGGAGAATGAGATTTGATGGCTCTTGCAGTAAAAATAGTGCAAGGGCTGGTGTATGGATACACAACACAATCAAAGGACATGCCTACAAATTAGATTTTTCATGCACTAACAACATTGCATAATATGAAGCTCTTCTCCTTGGCCTGCATATACTTAAAAATTTAAAGGCCAGAAAGATATCAGTCCAGGGAGATTCTGAGTTAATCATCAGAAAAATCAAAGGGGAATATTCAACCAAAAACACTAGACTCAGAGAATATAGAAAAACTATTTTAGATCTCCTGAAAACTTTCAAAAAATATGAACTCATGTTCATACCAAGAGCCCAAAATCACCTGGAAAATGAGCTTTCCTTGGTTGCAAGTAATTTCCAGATACCACAAATTGATGAACAGCTCATTATAAAGGTGAAAAATAGACCAGAAGTGCCTGATAACGAAGATCATTGGCAGGTTTTTAAAAATGATAAGCATATAGAGGATTTCTTGCAGTCAAAAAATGAATTTTCCTCAGCATCACCAAGTTTCAGCCATGAAAAAGAATGTTTAAATGAGGAACCAATTCCTGAAATAGAGTCCTCCTTTCCCACTGATCTAAATCAGTTTGATCATCTTCTCAAAGAAAAATTATTTGATGATCCAGACCAAAGGGACCTCGAAGTTATAGAATGTAAAGGTGATACCATACCTAAAAGCCTTGCTCCATTATAACTACTCTTTGATTTCAACGATGTGGCTAAGGAACTGAAATCAAAACCCATGGAAACTAACATGGAAGAGCACAACATAGGCAGCCCAACTGAGCCTAAAATGATTAAGTTATCTAGCATCCTTCCTGCCCACGTCAAACAACAGTACATAGCACTCATCAAAGAGTTTATAGATGTTTTTGCATGGGACTATAAAAATGTGAAATCATATGACACTAGCATCATTCAGCACAAGATTCCTCTTAAGGAAAATCAGAAACCTTTTAGACAGAAATTAAGAAGGATAAACCATGTTTTATTGCCTGTAGTAGAAAAATAAATTAAAAAGATGTATGATGCAGGGATCATTGTTTCTCTTAGATTGTCAGAATGGGTTTCCAACCTAGTATCTGTCAGAAAGAAGACAGGGGATATTAGGTTGTGTATTGACTTTAGGAACCTAAATAGATCCTCTCTGAAAGATAACTACCCCTTGCCAAAAATGGACCACATTCTTCAAAGGGTAGTTGGGTGAAGAATAATATCATTATTGGATGGGTTCTCAGGTTACAATCAGGTTCTGGTACTCCCAAGTGATCAACATAAAACTGCTTTTACTACACCTTGGGGGACATTCATGTATGCCAAAATGCCATTTGGTTTGATGAATGCAGGGGCCACCTTCCAGAGTGCCATGGACATAGCCTTCCTAGAAGACATAGGCTATTTTATAATCATTTACCTTGATGATATTACTGTATTCTCCAAAACTAATGAAGAACATTTGGAACATTTAAGGAAGGTTTTCGAGAAATGCAGAAGGTTTGGCTTGTCTTTAAATCCCAAAAAGACACTCTTTGGCCTCAAGGAAGGAAATATTCTTGGTCATATAATCTCTGAAGAAGGGATCAAAATAGATCCTAAAAGAATTGATGGCATACTGAATATCAGCCACCCTAGAAACCTCAAAGAATTGTAGTCTTTCATTGGGAAGATAATTTTTTTGAGGAGGTTCATCCCCAACATCGCTGAGTTATTAAGAAACATCACTAAAATGCTCAAGAAAGAAGTAGGTGTTAAATGGACAATGCAAGCTAAACAATCATTTTAACTGGTAAAGAAAGCCCTTACTCAAGCGTTAATCCTTGTCAGTCTTAATTTCACCAAAGATTTCTATATTTTTCCCTTTGCATCTAAACATACAATAGTTGGAGTATTGTTGCAAAATAATAGCTCGAGGCAAGAACAACCTATATCCTTCTTCAATAAAGCCTTAAGAGATGCCCCACTCAAATATAATATCATGGAGAAGCAAGCCTTGGCACTGGTAAAAGCATTAAAGGACTTTAGGGTGTACATTTTACATTCACATATCATTTCCTTTGTGCCACACACCGTAGTTAAAGATATTCTAAGTCAGGATCCCAATGGTAAAAGGGGAAAATGGATTGCCACTATTCTATAATATGACTTAGAAATCAGGCCTACTAAACTCATCAAGGGACAAGGATTAGCAAAACTCATGGCCGAGTCTAATTTCAAAGCACTAGATATGAATATGGTTGAAGCCTTGGAAGAGATAGAAGAGTTTCCAGCACCATTTATTGAAGAAATATTCATGAACACTCCATGGTATGCTGACATCATTTATGTGCTACTTTACTTAAATGCTCCTCCTTCTTTGTCAAAAACAAAAGCCAAATTTTTCAAACAAAAGGCTTTAAATTATTGTATAATAGATGGAGTTTTATATTGGAAAAATGCTATTGGGATATTACTAAAATTTTTATTTGAGGTTGATGCAGTAAAAATCATGCATGAAATGCATGAAGGAGAATGTGGGGGGCACCTGAATTGGAAGACCACAGCAAACAAGTTCCTCAGATTGGGTTACTATTGGCCCACCCTTTTCCCAGACACCCACAAACTAGTGATGTCTTGCCACAAGTGACAAATTTTTGATGGTAGGAGAAAGCTCTTGCCCTTACCCTTGCAACCTATTAGTGTTGAAGCACCCTTTCAGTAGTGGGGTTTGGACTTCATAGGGGAAATCCATCCATCCTCCTCAACCCAACACAAATGGATCCTCACAACCACTGATTATTTTACCAAATGGATAGAAGACATACCCACTAGGAATGCTACTAACTCTGTGATTATTAAATTCGTTGAGACCAACATATTGTCCAGATTTGGCTGTCCTAGAAAAATAATCACAGACAATGTTGCTGCCTTTAAATCCAAAAGGATGGTTGATTTCTGCCACAAATATCAGATCACCTTGGGCCACTCCACAGCCTATTACCCCCAAGGAAATGGACTTGCTAAATCCTCCAACAAGAGCCTGATCAACATCATCAAAAATTTGTTGGATCAGAACCAGAAAGCATGGCATGGTAAGCTTGTTCATGCCTTGTGGGCTGATAGGTTAACCATAAAAAATTCAATCAACATGTCCCCCTATCAGCTGGTCTATGGCATGGATGTTGTTTTCCCAACATCCTTGGGAGTTCCATTCATGAAACTCCTTCAGGAAGTCCAAGCTGAAGAAAATGATATGCAGAGAAGGATCAATCAGACCATCCATTTGCAGTAGACTAGAGAGGAATTTTACCAGAGAACTCAAACAGTCCAAGAAAACATCAAAAGTTTATTTGACAAAAGGACTAAAGAAAATGACTTCCAATTTGGAAATGTGGTTCTCAAATGGGATTTAAGGAGGGAAGAGAAAGGAAAGCATGGCAAGTTTGAAAATCTGTGGAAAGGGCCCTACATTATTCATTCCATAAGAGGGAATAATGCATTTTTCCTACAAGAACTGAACGGTGAAGAAGTGTTGGGAGGTCCTGTCAATGGCAGGATGCTTAAACACTATTTATGTCAAGAGTCTTAGTTTCAGAGTTTTTAATCCATTGTACATACCATTATCATAAAGAAAAATGGAAAGAAAAATACAAAAAAAATAGAAAAATAGAAAAGAGGGTAGAAATAAAACAAGAAAAGTATATCCCCATACTAAAAGGAAAGAAAAATATGAAAGTGTGCAAGCTCAAATGCTACTACTTTAAGGAGCACTACTATCCAATCATATAGCCTAATCATGATTGGGAAGATTTCAATTTATTATTGATAGGATAGTGAAAAATATCTTCCAAACTGTTTAATCTTGGCTTATCAGTAGAACAGATTAGGATAGAAGAAAGAAAGTTTCAAACATGCTAAAAATCTGAGCTTAGAATCAAAGGAAAATATGGCTCTAATTCTCTTAAAACTTGAGCCAAAGAGAAGAAAAGAACTAGTTCTAATTTTCCAAAAACTTGAACCAGGTAAAGGAAAGAAGACAACTCTAACAGGGACCAAAATCAAAGCTGAAAGAGAAGAGAAGGATGCTTATTACTTTCAGATATCAAGCCTTCACTGTTTTGTTTTAAATTTTTTGAAAATTTTAGTCTATGCGTAGCTTGTTTTTATGCCATAAACCATAGCAATTCAGACTGCTTAATCCTGACTTGGTTGCTTTTAAATTTCTGTTTTAGAATATAGAGAATAAAAACATGTCAGACAGTCTAATCCTGACAGATAATAGTTAGGTAGAGAAACTTATGAGTTCTACTGCTTAATCTGAACTCATGGAGAAATAAGGGTAGCATTAGATAGGTTTATTTTTATGTTTGCAAAATAATATGTAAAAGAGATGCCAGCCCAAGTGAACTAGAAGGAAGAACAAAGTGTTAGGAAAATTATCTTGGGGTAGGTAGAAATGTTTGTTTCAAAGAGATCTCATGCTGCAGGTCACTGAAAGAACTACCAAGATGCAAAAAGTACCAGCAAGAAATCAAATAAAATTTTCCCAATGGATGAGGCACTGGACTGCTGGAAGCCAAAGATTTATAGCTAAGCTTCTAAACACCTAGAGAGCTAGCTATCCTCCCCAAGTGGAGCCACTGTTAGCCACCTATAAATTCTGATATACCTAATGGTGGCTAAATTTGTTTTCAAGCCTTCAAAAGATATATTTCCTTTGAAAATCCATCATATTTGAAGTCTTATGATAATTCTTTATCCTTTGAATTAATCTTCACTATTGTTTCACTATAAGCCCTCAAGAACCTGCTGATTACCAAGAGAAAGCTGCTTATAATGCTCAAATTCCCACCATCCACCTCTCCATTTCACTCCCACAAAATCTCCATTTTCATCATCGTTTCCTTCAAAAATCCCACAAAACCCCTTAATTTCACCTCTAAATCATCTTATCCCTCTTTTAAACCTTATATCTCCTGTTTATTTGGTTTAAATCCATTCATTTTAACCTACCGAAACCCTCATCTGGCCTTAAAAATCACTGTTTTAGGCCTAACACCAGTCTTTTGCACTATAAAGGTTTTTTTAGCCCCCGAGGGCTTATATCCTTTAGCCTTTCTCCTTATATGACTAAGCCCTACAACCGGGCGCTTTATAAAATTAAATGTCTGTGCTAAAAACCTTTCCTTCTGTTTATTTCTCTATTCCCAACAGCCCGGTTTTGAATAAATACAGACCGTTGATCAACGCAGATCAACAACCATCAGGCCATCCTTCCCTCCGCCCTCTCACTTACCACACTTTCCTCCTTTCAAATAACCTGCCTCATCTTTGAATCCCGACTCTCCGATCAAATGATCCAACGATCAGGACTTAACCTGATAACCCATTGAACCTGTCCACTACGTGACAAAATGATTAACGTCATCATAGACCCCACCATCCATACCCCGTGCATCTTACATCCCATCACATGCAATCCGCATCATCAGATCTGCAGCCCATCATCCGACAGACAACGATCGATATCACGCAACTTTTGGCCTCCCCCCAGTACCGTGCAACTTCTGTGCGATAAAAGTGGTTTTATAAATCCACGTGTCAATCGCTGAATGGAATCACATTCCAAAAGCCCAAAACTGCCTACCTCCCAAATGCTATGCGAAAACCACCCTCGGTTTTCGAATACCAACCCACCTCATTTCCGCACCAATATTAAAATTTAAACCTGGCTCTGCTATCTTCCATGGTTTCTACCCCCTTTCCGCTACAACCATGTTCTTCCTCATTGCTCCTCCACCCTCACAAGCCTTTGCAAGCAGTCTAAACCAAGCCCATAGGATTTCATAACATGTTTTAGTGTGTATGCAGGTTCTTATGGCCAACAAAGCATGAACCTTCTCCATATTCATGAGAGGTGACACAGAGGCTCATATAACAATTTCGGGCCAAGAATCAACATCAAGGGAACTAGAAAAAAAGATGAATTTCGTGACAGTCGATGGATCATAAACATAAACCCTATGTAAACCCTCCAGCTCAGCGAAACCCACCACCTGTGCACAGAACACTCAGAAAAGGTAAATATCACATATCCAGTGGCGGAAAAAAAAGGCATAGAAGATTAATAAAACCCTCGAGAGCATCAGTGCAGAAGAAGTTCGAATAATCAGCAAAGATAAAGAATAAACAAAGCTAAAACAAGTTGAAGTACAAAGGGATAGAGCAGTTATTGGTGCAGAATTTTGACTGACATAGGCATAGCCCATCTCCATGCACAAAAGTCTTCCAAGCAGTTATTACCCCAAAGAAACTACTACAAACTGTCAGAAGAAATTATTTAGAAGTATGGGAGTCCTCAAGGCCCATTCTTCCACCTAACTCACACCTAAGAAGACAACAGTACCACTCCATATGCTTTTTCCTCCAAAGGACACCTAATGGGTGATTTCTGTCATATCAAAAAAGTATCAACAAGCAACGAGGTTACTAAGTCTGTCTAGAATTTAATGTTATGTTTATGACATGGGATGGATCATTCGAATGCCCTCTCCTACCTCTGATGATCATTAAAACCTTCTCCACCTACTACTCCTCATTTTCTCTATAAAGACTCTTTGAAGTCTTATTGTAAAGGGTTGGAATTTGATGATTTCTAAAGATATACATAGATTGCTACTTTGAAGAAGCATTGGTGTTCTGAACGATTGTGGAGGTCTCTATTTTTCTGTTGATGAAGGAGGTTGGACCATTGGATCCCTGATCCTAGTTTTGGTGAAGTAATCTCTTATTGTTAATGTCATTTCCTGTTTATCACTTTGTTCCATTATGCTTTGACTTACAGTAGGATAAAAAATTTAGGCAGAGAAATGTATCTTAGAAGCACCTATGACCTGTTTATCCTTCACTGTTTATATGTTTTCTGCTACTGAACATGACAAGGTAGTCTAATAGCTCTCTTGAATATTCAGTTTGTTTTATTTTAGAAATGGTTAATTCAATTGTGCTAAAGAATTTTTAGGTGTTCCCTCTTTCTTTGCCATTGAATATTGTATCTGAAATCTCCCTTTGATTATTAATGCTTGCAGTTTGACAGAGAGGTCTACTTGAATCATACCCTCTGTTTCTTACTGTAATCATTGTGTTGAAGATCCCTATAATTGCAATCCTAGATGTCTAATTCGTTCCCTCTTCTTTGATGCAATTGTATGTCTTATTGATTAAGCTCTCAACAGTGAACTTATAGGAATAAATAGGGCGTTCCCCGAATCCTATGATTCATTTAGAAGGTTTTAGTCTACATCCCTCCTCTTATTTGAGTGTTTATGTTGATTAATTCCATCTCAGTGAGCTTATTGGTGGAAATAGGGCGCTCCCCGAATCCTTTAAGTCATTGTGAAGGGTTTAGTTTTCTTTTCACTCTTAGTCCGTAATGTTCATCTAATTTCACCTATATTATTCAGTAAATCCTTGACTGAGTTAGATTTGCCCTCTGGTTTCCCTTCCTCCTCAATCAGAACTATTTGGACTTTCACATGTGTTGGTAAAAATACTGAGAGGGGGGGGGGAAGTAGATACGTGTTAGAACATACTCAAATATTTTTACTTTTTCATGCTCTAAAACCCATACGCTACTTTACTTGGTCAAACTCGCGTATATACGCGGATACCCTTCACAAAACTTGCGTATATGCAAAGATCTTAATATGCAATTAATTCATTACTTAGATCCTTGCATTTATTCATTCATCATATGTTTATGTAGCAATAGACATGTGTAGTAATAACAGAGTAAATCATCACACATAAGCATCACACATGAACACCAGGATTTTAGCTGGAAGCCCAAGTCGGGAGAAAACCACCGCTACCATTCTCTCAGCCTTCAATATTTTATTATAAAGAAAACATCTTACAACTATGTACTGGTGCAGACTCATACCAGTACGCAGGCACCCACCTGCGCTCATTTACCAGCCTCTCCTGGAAGGGAGATATGACCCCCTGCTCTCGTTTACCAGCCTCTCCTGGAAGGGAGCTACGAACCCCTGCTCTCGTTTACCAGCCTCACCTCGAAGGGAGCTACAACCCCCTAACTGAAGGATACAACCCTTAGCACCACCATGGACCACGTTTCATTAATTTTCACACTGGATCCAATAGCTTCCTTTAGAACAAAACTTGCAGTCCACTTTTCATCATATTTTCAGACTGGACCCACTCCATACATTTAAGCTCAATCATACATCAAAACAGATAATTATCAATTCAGACAACCCAGATCAGATAGCAGTAACACAACAGAACAAATCAGACATTTCATACTTCATCCTTCAGCAAACCCTAGTTTTCATATGCGCTTTCCTTTTACTGATTCGGCGTATATAGGCGCCTTCATGCATATAAACCCATGTATACCTCTACACATACTTTAGAACTAATTTCACTACCCATACGCGCTTTTGCTTTATAAAACCCGCGTATATACGCACTTCCTCTGTAATAAACTAGCGTATAGATCTTCAATCATTACAGAGAAGCATACTTCTTCAAATCAGATATTCAGTTCAGATTTAACCCTTCACTTCAGATAGATGTTGCCTCATCTAAGATCTAAACATTCCATAAATAGATCTAGAAGATACAAATACATTTCAGATCTAGATAACCTTCTTCATCATTTTCTTCATAGGTGTATCACAAATTCAGATCTATCATCAAACTATTACCCTTTCCATTCAGACATACTTCAGAGTGAAGTATTCATTCAAACCCAAACTCATGCACACCCCTTGCACAATTATTTTCATCTCCTTATATAGGTTTACCCTTTTTCAATACGATGAGCCAAAACCACACCCCTTCCGATGGTATTCTTGGACGGGGTCAAATAAAACAACCCGGCGCTCAATGCTGAGTGAAGTACCATAGTAGTAACCTTGGTTTTACACGCAGAGAGCAATTGAGCATGCAACGACTTGGCACGTACTTTCATGCTGCATACGCTACTTCTCTGAGCAATTCGCATATTCCTTGAGACACACACTTTTCATCATTTAGTGCAGCACATCTTTGAATTCCTTTCATCAACATTACATCAGTACTCTTGACAATCTCAGCATTACATCATTAATTGGTATATCAAGTCAAGTTTCCGTAGTACGAGCTTTCATCAAGTAAGTTACCATCATCTTTATCAAGAGGGTTGTCATTCAAGGACAACACTCAGCATCATATAATAACAATCTCCCCCTTTGGACTTGATGGCAACCACGATGGTGTTTGATCACAACAGGTAGATACATTAAGCATAATGATAGTCTCCCCCTATTCAAACACCATGTCACTCTCCCCCTTTGACATCAAGGGCAAAGGGCGGATCAACACCGACACAAGGTTTTTTTTTCTCATGTCGAAAGAAGAGCGCTGTAAATTTGATGTGCACTGAAGTTACCATGCTCCCCCTGAGTTCATGCTGAAAGTTCAAACATACTTTTCAATGAAGTACATGACTCTATGACCTTCCTATCACCAAGGATTCATACTTTACATCAAAGATCCAACCAAGTGAATTTACATATGAGACTCAAATACCCAACCAAGTGGGTTTACACAATTTGACTCAACTAGCCAACCAAGAGGGTTTGCAAATTTTGACTCAAGTACCCAACCAAGTGGGTTTACATATTTGATCAAGTCCTTACATGAATGAATATTACAAATTTACGTCATAGGTCTCAACATGACATTTTCATCAAATTACAAATATGACTTTTTATGACCAGTACCAGAAAGACCTCAAGAGAGAGAGATCTTATTTCAGAATCATCATAATTCCAACAATGCATTATACTTAGCAAGGCTAATGCTCCCTCTGAAAGAGTGCATCCAACCATCCTTTCCATATGACCAAGGCTCCTCCTTAGTTTGTGCAACATGAAACTCTTTCAACAACAAGTTGTCAGCAACAATCTCTGCATGATTTGTCCTTATCTCTGAATCATAAGACTTCCATCTCATCCATGTGTGAAAACAAAGAATACTCTTTAGTAAAAAAAAAACAGGGCTCATCCATAATCTCATCATAAGAAACCATGTATCATGTCATCATCATTTATATCTGAGAAATAAGCAGATATAGCACCAATAATACAATCATTAGTAGTCAGACTGATGCTCCCCCTGAACCTATGCTCCTGATCTTCAGCTGTCATACAAATTTTCTTATCATTAGTGCATACGCGATTGTCTCTATTGTAACTCGCGTGTATATGCGGATTTAGTTCACTGAACCTGCGTATGGAAAGTGACACATTGAAAATTTTACATTCCTTCATCTCCCCCTGTAGTTGTACCTCCTGTACCTGTCTTCTTCACATCAGATGCTCTGTCATAAATAAACATAACCATAATAACCAAAACAATTATGGGAATCACCATACATTGCTCCCCCTGTGACGATACATTACTAATCCCTATAATGTATCTCACATCACTCCTGCAATCATTAAGAGAAGTAAGCTTTAGAGGCGGATGACTGCAGTAGGGTCAATATTCCCTACGTTTTTGACCGGTCCTCCTTTTTCCAACTTTTCTTGAACTTTCTTATTGTGTGCTGGAAGTTCTCCAATTTTTCAGATCTATTCATCCTGCATTCTTTTTCTACATGTCCATACTTGTTACAAGTATAGCATCTTATGTGACCAGAAAATTAAGCATAAGGATCATAATGTGTTGTTCTATTCTTCCTTCTATTGCAATCAACTGCTTTATGACCATACTTGCTGCATAAAAAACAATATCCCTTGAAGAAACCAGAGTACCTTTCTGTGTAGAATCTGTTTGTTTGTGACTGAAACAATCTGTTTCTGCAATTGGCTGCAACATGCCCATAATTATGACATTTGAAGCATTCAACATTTTTGAATGATTTCTTTTGAGAATTCATGATTTTAGGTTGACCTTTAGTTTCTTTCAACACTTCAGGTTTTTCTTTGACATCCTTTGAATATTTAGCACTTCCTTGTGAACTAGATTCTCCTTTAACCGTTTCATGAAAACCCAGACTAAGTTTGATAGATGGAGACCTTTGACTACTAAGAATATTGTCTATAATCCTAGTACTATCTTGAAACCTTAAGAGTTTATCCTTTTCTTCTAATTTACCTTTGAGAATGTTTACTTCAACCTCCAATTTTTGGCATTGCTTCATCATGCTTTCTTCAACCCTTTTTCCTTCTTCTACTTGATCATTCAAATTTAAGATCTCTTCTTTCAACCCATTTTCTTACTCTTCAAATATTTGTAAAAAGTTCTTCATTCTTCTTATTTGATTTTTCCAGATCTGTTTTGAGCGAGATGATTTCTGCTTCACGTCCTTCCTTTTCAAATGATTGTAGAAGTTCTTCATTCTTCTTATTTGATGCTTCAAGGTCTGCTTTCAGAGAGATGATTTCTTCTTCAAGTCCTTCACCGTGATTGGTTACTTTGTCCTGCAGTCTTTGATACATTTCTATCTGTCCCTTCATTGTTTCTATCTGTTCATTCAATCTAGAGATCACATCCTTGAGGATAGATTCCCTCCTTTTAAATTGATCCCAAAAATTACTTTCATCATTGATCTTGAGATTTGCTTCTAGACTTATATTGTTACTTTCAATATCTTCATCATTGCATGCACAAGTGAGTGGATTACAAGAACAACAATCAATACCTGTTTCCTCTTCTTCATTTTCTGCTACACATGTTTTCTGAGATATCTTCTTTTCTTGAGTAGCCTTCTTCTTTTGCTTCTTTGCCATGAGAACTAGCAGATCTTGGTCAGAATCTTCTTCATCTTCACTTGACACTTCATTTCCATAATAACTCTTTCTCTTTTCAAATTGTTTCCCTTTACCATGATTATCTTCATAAGGACATTTAGCAGCATAATGACCAACTTTTCCACAAGCAAAACACTTGAAGGGAAGCTTACCTTTGAATCTTCCAGTCCCTATTTGGAGTTTTCTCACAAAATTTGCTTCTTCTTCTTCTGATATATAATTTGATTCCTTGACATCTGCCTTTTCTTTTCCTTTTGCACACACCTTAAAAGCAGCTTCTTTGATTTGAGAGGGACCTCCTTGTCTCATTTCATAAGAAGTCAGAATACCATGTAGTTGAACAGTAGTAAGAGTTTGCAGATCTTGCCTTTCTTCAATAGCTGATACTTTTGACTCAAATTTTGAAGTCAGAGATCTTAAGACTTTTTCCACCAGAGTAGTATCGGTTATGGTTTCACCCAAAATTCTCATACGATTTACAATATCATCTAGACATAAAAAGAAACTGGCAATACTCTCATCACTATGCATCCTTAAATTTTCATATTCAATTTAGAGAGTTTGGAGTTTTGCACTTTTTACCTTTGTATCTCCTTCATAGCTCAGAATGATTTTGTCCCATATTTCTTTTGCTGAATTTAGCTGCATCACTTTAGAAAATTCTGGTTCAGACATGCTTCCTAACAAAACATTGACTGCTTTGGCATTGACTTCATATTTCTTCCTTTCTGCTGCATCAGTAGGAATACTTTCCGGATACTGATAACCTTCTTCCATGATTTCCCATACTTCTGCACCAAGACTTTGCAGATATGCTTTTGTTCATATCTTCCAGAATAACAGATTACTTCCATTGAATAGAGGTGGCTTTAAAGACAATACTCCTTCATGACTTCCCATTGCGACGAATCTCCTTCAAGCGATAAAGCTTCTACAAAAGGACCTGCTCTGATACCAATTGTTGGGAAAAATACTGAGAGGGGGGGGTGAATCAGTATTTAGGGCATTCTCAAATATTTTTGTTTTTTCATGCTCTAAAACCCATACACTACTTTACTTTATCAGACTTGCGTATATACGCGAATACCCTTCACAAAACTCGCGTATATGCAGAGATCTTAATATGCAATTAATTCATTACTTAGATCCTTGCATTTATTCATTCATCAGATGTTTATATAGAAACAGACATGTGCAGTAATAATAGAGTAATTCATCACACATAAGCTTCACACATGAACACTAGGATTTTAGGTGTGTTGGAACACCTAATCCTACATGGGTAGGTGTGGAATGCGAAAAGTCACAATGGAGTCCAAGTGACCTTGGAATGTGAAACCAAGAGTCACACCATTGTACTATAAATGTACATCTTTGTATAATGGAAAATAAGAAAGCCTCACGCTTATCTTTCATTGTGTGTTGTCTCTTGTGTGTGTGCATTCTTCTTCCTCATACACCATGTGTGTGCTTCAACATGGTGTTTAACATGGTATCAGAGCGGGCGATTGCTGGCCCTGCTCCACTTTGAGTGAGCCATTTGTGTCTATGGCCTATGCATATCTGCAAAAATTGTTGGTTTTTTTGCAGCACTCAAGTGTTTGTAGCAGTCTTTTTGCCACATTCAGAAAGTGGTTTTGGAGAAGGAGCAGCATTCAGAAGAAGGAGCAGCATTCAGAAGAAAGAGCAGCATTCATAATTTGTTTTGAAGAAGAGCAGCAGTGATTTTGAAGAAAGGCAGCACTGCCCATATGAAGGTTCTCATTCTCATTTTTCCTGCAATTTCTATTAATTTCTGCATTGAAGAGTTGCTGGAAAACACTGTTTAAAGAGGGTTTCTGAAGTAGAAGTTTCTGGCTTTTTGATGGAAAAGAATTTTGAGTTTTTCTGCTGCTGAGCTATTGGAAAATTTTCTGGATTTTACTACTGAAATCTTCTGGAAAATTCTATATTTTTGAAGTCAATTTTCCTGCTGCTGGATTACTGAAAGATTTCTCAGTTTGCATTTATTCAATATCCTGCTGCTATACATTTAAAAATTCTGCTGTTGTCGTGCTCTCTGCTCTCTACTGTTATATTTAAAAATAAAAAAAATTATCCCAAAATAAAATAAAATATATATATATATATATATATATATATATATATATATATATATATATATATATATATATATATAATATCCAACGCATTACCCACGGCCTATGCTACACTCTGCTCTATATATACACCTACGCCCCAATCTAGCAGCCCACCTTGCTGCAAACCCGGTCCCCTAGTCCTCACGACAGCCCTATCCCCTTACACTACTCCACCTTCCCTTGCGCTATCATATAATAACTCACGCTGCACACACCCCTCCTATCTACGGCTGTCCCTATACACAACCCGCTCACATGTGCTCTACTCCCACTACCGCCCCTCCTCATACCTGCAACGCTTCACTCCACACAAAGCCGCCTCACAGAGCCGCTCCCTCGCTATCACTCAACCCCACGGCTCTCGACCTCTCTCAGCGCTATTCCTATCGCTCACATTCCACTCGCCCTTACCCTTGCTCAACCGTACGCCTGCTCACATACAACACTCACCGTGCGCATATCCATTCCCAAACTAACACACAGCCATACGCTCTCCCCTCCCTCAAACCTTTCGACTCCTCTCCTACGTGGCCATTAATAATAATCCCCCCCATTAATAAAACCCCTCCCCATTTTAAAATTCGATTCTTTAATATTTCCCCTCCATTTAATAAATTTTCCCATATAATAATCCCCCCATTAATAAAACCCCTCCCCATTTTAAAATTCGATTCTTTAATATTTCCCCTCCTTAATTTTTAATGGTCCCTAATTTTAAATTAATTTCCATATTTTATTAATTCTCCTTTTTAAATGTCTTTTCCCATTTTTTAATTAATTTCAAAAAAAAAAAATCCCATAGTTTCATTCCCCTTTTTTAATCCCATTTTAATATCTTCCTTTCCCATACTTTTTAAAATTCCCCCTTTTTAATTATTCCCTTTTTTTTAATTAATTTTTAATTATAAAAAAAATTAAAAAAATTAAAAAAAACAGCAGAGAGAGAGAGGAAAAAGAGAAGACATGAACAACAGAGAAAAAGAAGAGAAATGACATGTCAGCAGTTGGATTGAATACATTGTGATTTGTGGCATTGATTTGAAGAGTGATTTTTTTGAAGAATTGACATTTGAAGACAAGTTTGCCATCATTGAAAACAGCTCTTTGAAGGAAAATTCATCTGCATAGTGTTTTCAGCTACACATATTTTGCAGAGATATTCCATTATATTGACATTGTATTGCTTCTTCATAGTTGCAATCAGTATTTGAGTTGTTGATGTAAGTCATTGTTGATTGCCCTCCATTATTTGAGGAGCACATTTTGTACTTTGAGTCATTTGTATTTCTTGTTGCATCACATTGTAAACGGGTGCATTTTCGGTTGAAGCCGACACCCTTTCATTCATTTTTGAGCCTAAATTGTTGAAAATGGCCAAAATCAATGAGGCATTAGTGTTTTTGAATGACCTCATTCATTCAAATGTTCATGATATGATAAAAATGAGCAAGGATGCTCTATGTAACATTCAGAGTTGTTTGCTAGATGCACATGAGAAGATTGAGTTTTTGCAGTTGGAATCTCAGTTCCAACAAGAAGAACTTCAACAAAAGAGTCACCATTCTGAACCTGTTTCTGTTCAGAAGATTGTGAAGGACTCTCATCAGAAGAAAGAAGACAAAGTTCCAATTGATTCCCATTCAGTTCCTTGCACAAGAGCAGATGTACATGCAGATGCATCATCTCAACCTGCACTTCTTAAGCCCATCATCAAACCTTGGGAAGAGCTTGTCCACAACAAGCACCGAACTTGTCTTGGATATGACAAGGATGTGTCCTTTCATATTCTAGACTACACCAAGCCCATCATATTTCAGAGTGCCGGATTCCTATACGACAGTTCACCTACAGTTGTTCCAGATCCTGTTCCACTTCCACAACAGATTGAGAAATGCCAACACTGTGATCGAGTTGGCCATATGAAAGATCACTGTTTTGATCTTCATCCATGCAAGCATTGTGGTCGGCACACCCATTCTTTAGACAGATGCTTCAGACACAAGCCTCCTGCAAGAACCAAGATTCATCTTGGATGGATCGCTTCTTGGCAATGGGCATCAGCAGCCAAGAAGATGTTTACGACACATGTTAGAACTTGTTCACGCATATTGAACAAACTTGCAGTTGAGTTTTTTCCATCATCTCACCTTGTCCCTGACAGGGGGGAAAATGGTGGTCATGTACAAGCTTCGACGACAGATCAAGCGAGCCTGAGCCATAATCTCTCATTCCATGTTCAGAGTTGTAGCCAGCAGTTCAAGCGAGCCTGAGCCACAATTCGTCATTCCGGATTCAGAGATGTAGCCAGAGACACGGATGCCCATGAGCATACCTTCGGTTGGTGGATAACCTAAAACCATCATTTTCGGTTGGTGGATAACCTAAAACCATCATCTTTGGTTGGTGGATAACCTAAAACCATCATTTTCAGTTGGTGGATAACCTAAAACCATCATCTTTGGTTGGTGGACAACCTAAAACCACCACAAGTAGTAGACCTCCCTTCTTTTAGGTCGAAGGTCTCCCTTTTTTATGAGGGACAATTCCTCTAGCAGAAGTCTTCAGCTTCTTGCCAGTTTTGGAAGAGTTCCGGGAACTGCAACAAGTTTTGCGTTCCAGTGTTTGTGGTCATCCTAAAACCACCTCTTTTTTCCAACATTTCAGAGAGTTGATTCAGCCAAGCGCTGCCATGTATATTTGCATATTGTATTACAACTCTTTTCTTGGACTCACACATACCCCTTCGGATTAAGGGGGGATGTTGGAACACCTAATCCTACATGGGTAGGTGTGGAATGCGAAAAGTCATAATGGAGTCCAAGTGACCTTGGAATATGAAACCAAGAGTCACACCATTGTACTATAAATGTACATCTTTGTATAATGGAAAATAAGAAAGCCTCACGCTTATCCTTCATTGTGTGTTGAGTCTTTTGTGTGTGTGCATTCTTCTTCCTCATACACCATGTGTGTGCTTCAACATGGTGTTTAACAAGGTGGAAACCCAAGTCGGGAGAAAACCACTGCTGCCGTTGTCTCAGCCTTCAATATTTTATTATAAATAAAACATCTTACAATTATGTACCGGCGCAGACTCATACCAGTACGCAGGCACCCACCTGCGCTCGTTTACCAGCCTCTCCTAGAAGGGAGCTACGACCCCCTGCTCTCGTTTACCAGCCTCACCTGGAAGGGAGCTACAACCCCTTGACTGAAGGCTACAACCCTCAGCACCACCATGGACCACGTTTCATCAATTTTCACACTGGATCCAAAAACTTTCTTTAGAGGACAACTTGCAGGCCACTTTTCATCATATTTTCAGACTGGACCCAATCCATACATTTAAGCTCAATCATACATCAAAACGGATACTTATCAATTCAGAAAACCCAGATCAGATAGCAGTAACACAACAGAATAGATCAGACATTTCATACTTCATCCTTTAGCGAACCCTAGTTTTCATACGCGCTTTCCTTTTACTGATCCGGCGTATATACGCGCCTTCATGCATATAAACCCGCGTATACCTCTGCACATACACCAGAACTGATTTCACTACTCATACACGCTTTCGCTTTATAAAACCCGCGTATATACGCGCTTCCGCTGTAATAAACTAGCATATAGATCTTCAATTATTACAGAGCAGCATACTCCTTCAAATCAGATATTCAGTTCAGATTTAACCCTTCACTTCAGACAGATGTTCGCCTTATCTCAGATCTAAAAATTCCATAAACAGATCTAGAAGATACAAATACATTTCAGATCTAGATAACCTTCTTCATCGTTTTCTTCATAGGTGCATCACAGATTCAGATCTATCATCAAACTATTACCCTTTCCATTCAGACATACTTCAGAGTGAAGTATTCATTCAAACCTAGACTCATGCACACCCCTTTCACAATGATTTTCATCTCCTTATATAGGTTTACCCTTTTTCAATACCATGAGCCAAAACCACACCCCTTCCGATGGTATTCCTGGACGGGGTCAAATAGACAACCCAACGCTCAATAAAATGGGTCAATACCATGGTAGTAACCACTAGTTTTACACTTTTAGAGCGCAATTGAGCATACACAACTTGGCACGTACTTTCCCGCGTGCATACGCTACTTCTCCTAGACAAACCCGCGTATTCCTTGAGACACACACTTTTCAACATTGGTCTAGCACATACTGGAATTCCTTTCATCATTACATCTGAGCTACTTTGTAGACACATCAGATTTACATCATTAATTAGTATATCAAGTCAGTTTCCATTAAGTACAACTTTCATCAAGAAGGTTTCCATCATCTTTATCAAGTGGGTTGCCATCAAGGACAACACTCTGCATCATATTGCCAACAACATGACTCCATTTCCCAATGGCTTGTAGATTCCCATGCTCCATCTATACTTCATGAAACATATTTGTCGAACCAAACAAAACAAATAACCCTGCACCTCATAAATAGCCTAAAATCAACTTTTAAACCATTCAAGACACATCCTTATAAACATATTGAGAGATCCCTCTCTGATACTAGGAGGGCTAGATCCTAGAGCTCTAAAGCTTGGTTTGTATGTTTCCTTGTCACTTGGCATGCCAATCTGCCAAATCATAGGAAACCAACAGGTGGTTTAGGGTTTACAAGCTCTTAATATATATAAGGAAGGGGAAGGATGCATGAAACAGTTGTTGAAGGATATCAGATTTCTGAAGTATTGTCTGTTTAGACATACAAGATTTCTTTAGCTATTTAGCCTAGATTGCAAATGTTGTTTAGCATTGGGTGTTCTTGATCGGGAATCCCACCTCTTCCCATTGAGTAGCTCTCAGGGGAGTCTTGTATTGCATAGTCCACAATCTGGCTTGAGGCCAAGCTTCTTCTTCCAACTACAATGCAGATCCTGATGAGGGTTTGTTTTTCTTTGAAAGCTACAGTAAGTGGAGGCTAGATCTACTCAGATCTAGACCATTCTAGTGCTCCTTTTTAGTCGGGGAGGCTTCTATCCCATTGGAAAGAGAGTATTGGATCAGTGGAGCTACAATTTCAGATCTTGGCATGTGGCCGAACACTATCTAAACCCTACAGCATAGTTTTACTTCCAAATCTATGTTTTTTTGTAGGTGTCGTTGCAGCGTCTTTTGGTGCAAATTTTTGGAGGAGTGATTTTCATGTGTTGGGGATCTTCCCTTCATCTTTGATATCCATTGAAGAGGATCACTATATTGTATATATCAGATCAGATCTGAATACTCCTGAATATGTGAATATTTATGCAGATCTACAGATTTAGATCTCATATCTACTCCTTGTATATGATCTTTTGCTGAAAACCCCAAGGGGAATTTGAAGAAGATCCTATATAGTGTATGGATTTGTTATAGATCTAAATTTTTATGCACAGGTCTGCTCTAGATATGAAGTGTAATCAACAGTTTTTTAAGTCAATAAAATAACGCTAATTTCAGTCCATAAATGTGACTGCAACACCTCTTTTTGACGATTTTCTTCCATTGGAGACTTCTATTTACTATTGTACATCTTATGGGCATCATTGTACTTCTGATTTGATATTGTAAATGTTAAATAAGGGTCTCCATAGTGGCCTCCTACTCTTACTTTTATGATCTGTGTTATTTTTCTTACATAACTTTTATATATTGTTGCAATCCCCATTTTGGGATATTACAACAAAAGAGAAGAGGTTTATGGTCTTCGGAAATCCTTTTTTGTCATATTGACAAACATGGGGGTATAGTGTGCTATAGTTGGGTTTCCTCTTATATATTTTAGCCATCAAGATCTAATGCTAACAAGATATAAGGCATATCAATAAGTTTTGTTGAATTTTTGGTAACCCTCTTTGGTTCTCACAGAGGATGATGAGTTGGTGTATTTTGAACTAGATGAAAGTAGTGGACATTAGATCTAGTAAACCACACCTAAATTTAGATCTAGGTCCAGGGATATGAGGTGGGATGAGGGATCACACCTCAGTCCCCTCCCTAGCCTCATTCTAGGTCTAGCATCTTCTACATATTTGAGGGTTCTAGTTGAAGGGTCGGATGATTCCATGCCAGTTAGGTTGTGCAGGAGGAGGATATGCATTGGACATTGAGCTCAAGGTTAGAAGGATGGGCCTAGGAAAATTCTTAGATGTCTTGTGGGTTCATGGAGGTTCATGTTCCTTCTCTAACTGAAATAATTCCCTCCAATTTTGCACTATGTTATGCTTCCCCCAAACTAGACACCATCACAAATTTCCCTATTCTATCAAGCCTTGGAAAGGGATTCCTTTTTTCATGGGTCTTGCTGCTTGCAGACCATCCTAAGGAACAAGATATGAAAAATTCATACGAAATATTCTTAAGGGCATTGATCATCCCTTAATAAAGAAATAGAAATGTTGGGTGTGGAGCCTGATTATCTTGTTTATTTTGTATCACAGCATTGGACCCATGTACCTTAATGGGGCGGAAACACCGCCCATAATTAAACACTACCTGGGGGGTCCAGGGGGGGCAGCTAGGACTTTATGGAGCCCCCCCCCTGATGGGGGGTTTCGGGGGCAGTGCCCTCGAGGCTAAGAACAGATGTAAAATTTCCTTATAAAAGTATAGTAATTTCTAGTCAATTTGGGCTATTCATTAGGCAGATGATCTGACGATAGAATTTTTTTTTATTTCAGGGTTTTTTTCCCTAGAAGGCAACCCCTCGCTTTTATGAGGGTATTGTATTGCGGCTATGGATTTGTGTGTGTATTCTCAGAGCAAGAAATAGATAGGGAGACTACGAGAGAGAACAGAGGATATTACAACAGATCTGCTGTAGGTTGTGTCTCTTCATTTTTGCTAGATAATAGAAATGAAGGACTAGTTGTTCAGGGTGGATGTAGCCCAAACTGGGTGAACCACATATATATGTGTCTCTATAGTTTTATGTGTATTTTCTGCTTGTGTTTTTCCGCATATTTTATATGTTGCATTGCTCTATAATATTTAATTTTCTAACAACTGGTATCAGAGCCGAAGGTCTATTTGGCTGATAAACTCAAAGGAAAGAAGGGTTCCTGGTTCGAGTGGGAGAAATGGCAGAAGATAGTAAGTTTAGGGTCGAGAAATTTAACGGCCAAAACTTCTCGCTATGGAAGACGCAGATGGAAGATTATCTATATCAGAAAGATCTGTACCTACCATTAAGCAGAAAAACAAAGAAGCTTACGACTATGACAGATGCAAAATGGGATATTCTCGATAGAAAGGTGCTTGGAACAGTACGGTTGTGCCTCGCGACATCGGTAGCCTTCAATATTTCAAAGGAAACAACAATAGAGGGTTTGATTAAGGCGTTGGCGAAACTATATGAAAAACCCTCGGCCTCAAACAAGGTATTTCTTATGAAACGTTTATTTAATATGAAGATGTCAGAAGGTGGATCTATTGTAGACCATTTAAATGATTTTAATATAGTTACTAGTTAGTTAAGTCCTGTAGGGGTAAAATTTGATGATGAAGTTAGGGCCCTTTTATTTCTGTGCTCATTGCTAGAAAGCTGGAATGGTTTAGTTATGGCCATTAGTAACTCTATCTCTGGATCTAGTAGTTTAAAGTTTGATGATGTTTTCGGTGCTATCCTTAGCAAGGAAATGCGATGAAAAATCTCCAGTGAGACATCGGGTAATTCTTTGAGTGCAGAGTCTAGGGGAAGAAGAATGGAAAGAGGAAAGAGCTCGGGATGTCGCAGTAAATCAAGGAAAGGAAAATCCAAGTCCAATTCGGGGAAAGTGTGCTGGAAATGCGAAAAGAAAGGATGCCTAAAGAAAGACTGTATATCTCGGAAGGGAAAAGAAGGAGATGCACAGCAAGAAAACAATCATGAAGCAAATGTGATAAGTGATGTGTTACAAGATTCTTTGATCCTTTCTTTCGAAAATGTTACTGATTCTTGGGTTGTAGATTCAGGGGCCTCATTCCATGCCACACCTGATAAGAAATATTTTCATGACTATGTTCAAGGATATTTTGGACAAGTCTGTTTGGGTGATGATAAACCCTGTAAAATTGCTGGAATGGGTAAAGTTCTTTTAAAAAAAAAAAATGGAAACGAATGGTTATTAAAGGAGGTAAGGCATGTTCCAGATCTGAAGAAAAATCTGATTTCAACAGGGTAGTTAGGCAGTGAAGGTTGCGTGACAACTTTCACAGATAAAACTTGGAAGGTCACCAAAGGAGCCCTAGTAATAGCAAAATGTGAAAAGGTTGGTACATTGTATTTATGCAATGGTATTTATAACTCTGTCAATTCTTTAACTTCAAAAGGAGAAGATGCAACATTATGGCATCATAGGCTCGGACACATGAGTGAGAAGGGGATGAAGAATTTTCACTGAAGAATTTTTTTGCTGGGTTTGAAGAATGTTGATTTGGATTTATATGAGGACTGCATTTATGGAAAACAGAAGCGAGTCAGATTTCTAAGAGCTGGTAAAGAAAAGAAGAGCGAACAATTAGAGCTTGTGCATACAGATGTATGGGGACCTGCTCAGGTATCATCTCTTGGTATCTCTCATTATTATGTTACTTCTATTGATTATGAAACTAGAAAAACATGGATTTATTGTATTCAGAATAAATCTGATGTATTTGATATTTTCAAGAAATGGAAATCTTTGGTTGAGATTGAGACAGGAAAGAAGTTTAAGTGTCTCAGATCAGACGATGGAGGTGATTATTGCAGCACAGAGTTTTATAGGTACTGTTCAGAGCATGGAATTCGCAGAGAGAAGATAGTTCCAATAACACCACAAGAAAATGGTGTGTCAGAAAGAATGAACAGAAAAATCATGGAGCATGCAAGGTGCACGAGGTTGCATACAGGATTTCCTTTACAATTTTGGGTAGATGTTGTAGATACTGTTGTTTATCTAATAAACAGAGGGCCTTCAAGTTCCTTAGATGGTGGTATTCTAGAGGAAGCATGGACAAGTAAAAAGGTAAACTACTCTTTTTTAAAGCCTTTTGGCTATGAGGCCTTTGTCCATATTAATAAAGAAAACATAACAAAGCTTGAGGCAAAATCAAAGAAATGTACCTTTATTGGATATGGCGTTAATGATTTTTGTTATCTCTTATATGATTATGAAAATCACAAAATCATTAGGAGCAGAGATGTAATATTCAATGAAAATGCCTTGTATAAGAATCAGTTGCAGGAAAAGAAACAGGAAAAAGAAAACAAAGAATACACAGTTCTTGATGAGATCATAGAAAAAGTAAAGGTGCTTGAAAATAATAATTA
Organism: Pinus albicaulis; assembly: GCA_034641835.2. Taxonomy (NCBI): domain Eukaryota; kingdom Viridiplantae; phylum Streptophyta; class Pinopsida; order Pinales; family Pinaceae; genus Pinus; species Pinus albicaulis. The sequence continues at coordinate 220,424,379 of CM076579.1, forward strand.
TCAACAACAACAGCAACCACCACAACAACAAAAGGAACCTCAAACACCTAAAATTGGTGTTAGAAGATCTACCAAGATAAGTAGACCCCCTGAACGATACTCTCCATCATTATATTATTTATTGTTGACTGATTTTGGTGAACCCGAATGTTATAAAAAAGAAATGTAGGTTGAAAGCAGGAAGAAGTGGGAGCTAGCCATGGAAGAAGAGATGGAATCCTTAATTCATAACCAGACTTGTGGTGAAGGGGTTTGCACAAAAGAAAGTTATTGATTTTGATGAAATATTTTCTCCTGTTGTTAAGATGACTTCAATCAAAACTATTTTAAGCCTTGTAGCAGCGGAAGATTTACATCTTGAAAAGTTAGATGTAAAGACAACATTTCTCCATGGAGATTTGGAGGAAGAGATCTATATGGAGCAACCATAATGATATGAGGTCAAAGGGAAAGAAAAATTAGTGTGCAGGCTAAAGAAGAGCTTGTATGGCTTAAAATAGGCTCCAAGGCAGTGGTATCTAAAATTTGACAAGTTTATGTCTGAACAAGGTTATACTAGATGTCACTCTGATCATTGTGTTTATCTGAAAATGAAAAATGATGGTAGCTATATTATATTGTTATTGTATTTAGATGACATGCTTGTTGCAGGGTCTAACATGCAGGAAATAAATGTGCTCAAAAGAAAATTAGCAAATTCATTTGCAATGAAGGATTTGGGAGCTGCAAAACAAATCCTTGGTATAAGAATAACTAGAGATAGGAAAAATCACAAATTAACATTGTCTCGGAATGAGTACATACAAAAGGTGTTGAAAATATTTAATATGCAGAATGAAAAACAAGTTAGTACACCTTTTGCTAGCCATTTCAAACTTAGTAAGGAGATGTTCCCCAAGACCCAAGAATAAATGGACTATATGTCTAAAGTTCCATATGCATCAGCAGTTGAAAGCTTAATGTATGTAATGGTCTGCACAAGGCCTGATATTTCACATGCAGTGGGAGTTGTAAGCAGGTACATGAACAACCCAGGAAAAGAACATTGGATGGCAGTAAAATAGATTCTCAGATATTTGAGAGGTACAACAAATCAAGAATTATGCTTTGGTGGTTCAAACATTTCTATACAAGGATATGTTGATGCAGATATGGCTGGTGACAGAGATAATAAGAGGAGAACTACAGGAAATCTATTTACTGTAGGTGGAACAGCTATCAGTTTGGTTTGAAAAGTCAAAAGTGTTGTTGCACTTTCAACAACAGAAGCAGGGTATGTTGCTGCTACAGAGGCCAGTAAATAAATGATTTGGTTACAAAGGTTTATGGATGAATTGGGTAAGAAGCATGATATGGGAACGTTATACAGTGATATCCAAAGTGCCATTAATCTTGCAAAGAACTCATAATTTCATTCCAGGACTAAACACATACAACTCAAGTACCATTTCATACGATCAGTATTGGAAGATGGACAATTGAAGCTAGAAAAGATACACACTAGCCAGAATCCTGCAGATATGCTAACAAAAGTTGTAACCAGGGAGAAACTGATATTATGGTTAGTTTAAATTGGTCTTCAAGGATGAAAATGAAGATGAGAAACAACCAGGTCCAAAGAGGATTTATTGTCCAACAAATGAAGCAGCGGTGCAGTTGCTACAATCAGTCTCCAAGTGGGAGATTGTTGGGTGTGGAGCCTGATTATTTTGTTTATTTTGTATCACAGCGTTGGACCCCTGTACCTTAATGGGGCGGAAATGCCGCCTATAACTAAATGCTTTCTAGGGGGTCCAGGGGGGGTAGCTGCGACTTTATGGAGCCCCCCCCCTGGTGGGGGGTTTCGAGGGCAGCGCCCCCAAAGCTAAGAATAGATGTAAAATTGCCTTGTAAAAGTATAGTAATTTCTAGTCAATCTGGGCCATTCATTAGGCAGATGATCTGATGGTAGAAGTTATGTTTAGTTTAGGTTTTTTTTCCCTAGAAGGCAACCCCTCACTTTTATGAGCGTATTGTATTGTGGCTATGGATTTGTGTGTGTATTCTCAGAGCGAGAAATAGATAGGGAGACTGTGATAGAGAACATATGATATTACAGCGGATCTGTTGTAGGTTGTGTGTCTTCATTTTTGTTGGATAATAGAAAGGAAGGAATAGCTGTTCGGGGTGGACGTAGCCCAAACTGGGTGAACCACGTATATCTGTGTCTCTCTTGTTTTATGTGTTTTGTGTGCTTTTGTTTTTCCACATATTTTATATGTTGCATTGCTCTGTAATATTTAATTTTCTAACAAGAAAAACTATTGAATCCCCTAGTGACAGGGCGACCTCGAAACACTGTTGAAAATGGAAACAATAAATCTTGAAAATGGCATCAAGAAATATTTTAATTTGATTTTCCCTTGAATCAAGTTAGAATAAAATTGTAATTCCACATCTCATGATATCTTGTACAAGTTAACTAATTTAATTGGACATAGTTTATTTATTTCAAGTTGAGAGCCTAATGGGAGCCATGTAGAGTGTTCTCTAAATTTAGGGAGCCTAGATACAATTTATTGTGAGTTTTATTTAATTCACTTAAATTATTTGAGTTAAAATTAGTTTAACTAGTTGTAACTGATGGAGGAACTAGTGAGAGTTCAAGTGAATTAAAATAGATTTAATTCAAAATGCATTAATAAATCAGATAATTGATAATTCACTCATAAATAACTCATGCATGTTAGTTCTGAGGAAGGCCAAGTTGAGATTGGAGTTAAAGGGAAGTGTACTATCAACTGTATAATCATCCAAATTGTACAAGTGGTGCATGTCATTTGAGGAAGGCCTAAAATAAATCATTCCTTAACTAGATGACTCACTAACTTTAACCATTCTAAATTACTTTAAAAGGAGGAATGAAGGCACACATTTAATCATTGTTTTGGTGAACATGATTTGGTGAGACCAAGCAATACAAAGCATAATTTTGTGCATGGAGCATGTGTGAGAAAGGTGTGCTAAGAGAATCTTGTACACGGTTGAGTGTGAGATGGACATGGATAATGTAGAGAGATCTCAACCCTAAGAGAAGCATTGTATTGTTTCATATTATTTTACTTACGAATTATACAGATAGTGGGTTTTCAGCTGAGGCTTTCCCCAGATAAATCTTTGTGTTGTGCGATTGAATTTCTTTCTCTTTCTTGTTCATGTGATTGTGTGATCGTGATTAGTTTCTGTTAGGGTCTCGTGATTTGGTCGATTGGCGAGCCAAATGACGATGTAACATCAAACCAAGCTTTAGAGCCCGAGGACCTAGCCTTCCTGGACTCAGAGAGGGCTCTCTCTATAAATGTAAAAGATATCGGTGTGTTCGCTTATGGTGTTCTGATATTAGGCTAGTTATGAAGTGAGTTTTTTGATTTTTGGTTTTTAAGTTTGTGAGGGATAAAACTGATCAAAGATGTAAAAATGGATAACAAGATGTCAGATCAATTGGGCTATGGGGTCAAACAGGTCAAGGAAGCTATGAGATGATGATGCAAGGTTGTTGTAGGGCCGATTTGATTCACGGTAGAAGGGATCTTTGGGCAGAATGGAGTAAATGGACGTCAAGCTTGTGAAAGACAAGGGATTTCAAGTGTAACTAGTTGATAGCAGACATAAACATGTTATAGCAAGCCATTAATCATGCTAAATGTAACTATGAGCTAATTAATACATAGAAATCAAACATTCCAGCCATGCATAGAAGTATAAGACCCTCTAACTTTGGGAAATGGCTATCAGACTTTGGGGAAAACACATAAGACTGACTAAAACCTCAAAATACTATGCCGGAACGCCTAAACATAGTCTCTAAGTTGTTGGGCACTTTGACAAACAAGCTTTCATAGTTTTAGGCAAAGGGCTAGATCGGGACTAGGCCTCCTTGGTTCAACAAGATGATCAACTAATCAGTCAAAGAGAAAGTTTTATGGACAGAACTATGGACAGCTTATAGGTAGGCAAGGCACACCATACATCCTACTCAACATGCATAGAACTTGTAAATAAAACTAGCAAACAGTATCCTTAAGTTACTAAAGAGCAGTTAAGAATTCTTTAGTATAACTAAGGAAGAAGAAAACATCAAGCTATGAAGATTCAGGAATTTTGAGGTGCCTCCATGGGCATATCTCAAAACTAATCTCTACTGATCTATAGCAGCAAGAAGCATGTATTATGGATGAAAACTAGAAGACAAAAAACATAGTAAGAAACACTATACCATTCTACCATGTCATGGAATCCATCACCAATCCTTCATCATTCATCAAAAGCATCCAAGAGGCAGTCCAAAAATCATAACACAAATATGTTCTTCAAAGCTCATATGACCAATATATTGATTCTTCTCTCAAGTTTAGCCTCTTTTTTACAATGAAACCCATGGAATAAATAGGCTTGAGGAAGGAAAACCTCATGGAGCAACTAGCTATCCCATTGGCCAAGTCAAAATATCTAAACTTGTCCTTGAGGCTTCGCAAAGCCCAAGGCACAAAATATCCCATAAAATATCTAAAAAAATGCTAAAAACGGAAATTATATTGACTTTACATAATTTCCCAAGTATAAAAATAGCTTAACGCACATTTGGGAAAAGCAGATTTTTGAGGTTCAAAAAATACAAAAATACTTCATATTTATGCCTGAAAAAGGTCCCCTGACTTGCTGGATGCAATAGGCAGCCTTCCCGATGTCAAAATGAGGCTCATGATGGCCTGTTGGAAATCTCTCTGTGTCTGATTTCCGGCGCAACTGAAATCACCTCAATCTGATCTCTGGAAGTCCCCCAAAACTGTACATGTGTGTAAAAAGCCAGAAAATAGCAGACTGCTGATATGGCGGGCAGAATGTGCAAAAAGAGGGCATTTTTCGCCAATTTGAGGGGGTGAATGATCTCCGAATGCCCTGAAAATCGCTGGGGACCTGATCATAGAATTATGGCATCCATCGGTATCATCCTCCTCCCTTGACAAATCATCAAACTGAAATGGCGAAATTATGGGTTTTCGACCAAAAACCCAAAAAATGCCAAAAAACAAAAAATTGCCGAAAAAGGCCCAAAATTGGCATGCATGACCCTCAAGGGTCCATAGTAACATGCTCCGAAGCTGAGGCCAAAATATCAAGGGCTGATATGCTTTTCCCTTCTTTCCGTGCTAGGCGCTTCCCTTTTACCTTCTTCAATTTCTCTTGTGCTGCCTTTAGTTTGCGCCGGGCAAACTGATTCAGCTTTTGGAAGTGATGTGTCCTCTTCCTCTGCAGCTCTAAATCTCTATTTGCCCTCTCAAGCTTCATTTCCAAATGCTTGTTAGCTCTTTCAAGCCAAGCCTCTTTGTTTTCCTCAATTTCCTGCTCAAGGAGTGCAGTGAGGGGAAAGGCTTGGAGCTGGGCTTGCTCTTCTGCTCTCTGCTTTTCCAAGGCTCTTTTTAGCCCGATGGTCCTAGGCCTCTTCCGCCTAGGCTGGTCTTCCTCCTCTTCATCATCAAACTCACCAATGAGCTCTTCAATTCTTGCTTGCGCCTTAGCTGCCTCTTTCTTATACTTAATCGCCCGTGCCTCATGAACAGCTGTGTGCACATTCATTTGTTTGTTTTCAATCTCCAAGAAGTGATTGAAATTCCTTGCCCTTTGAAGATCTTGCTCTAATGCCTCAATTTTTCCTTCCTTATGGATTAAGAGATTTTCAAGAAGGCGGGCCTCATTGTCACTATCATCGCTTTGGATAGGGATAATAGCTAATTCACCTCCATGCTTTGTACTTTCTCCAACTTTACTTTTGCCTTTGAAAGCCAATCTGGTGCTTTTCCTCCTTGGCATGCTAAAAGGTGTCTTTTTGGGCAATTTCCTCTTGCTAGGAACAATCTTTGTCACTGTTAAGGTGGCAGCCTTAGCTTGCTGTTCTTCATCAATGTCTTGTCCAATTTGTGGCTCAAAAGGTGTTTCAATTTCCTGCCCAACTTGCTGTTCTTCATCTTGCACTTGCTGTTGTTCCTCATCATCTAACTGTTGTTCATCAATGTGTACCTGTTACTGTTCATCTTGGACCTGCTGTCCTTCACCCTCTATCTGCTGCTGTCCCTCATCATGCATCTGCTGTCCTTCATCATGCATCTGCTGCTGTTCCTCATCCTCTATCTGCTGCTGCTATTCACTGCCCTCTCCTTCATCCTGTTGACTTGGCTGTCCAGTAGTCATTTTGAGCCTTCTAGGTGTAGGCCTACTGGACAAAGGCACTGGGCGATGGACAGGTTGAGTAGGAGAAATATGGGCAGGAGGAACAGTGGCAAAATCTGGATGGCTGATGAATAAGTCCCATGAAACCTCTTTCTTCTCTAGCTGGTGTAGGAAGATAGTCTTGATCAAGGAATGATGAAAAAGAGAAAGGATTTTCTGAGGTGGAGCCTTCTTTTGGACAGTAGATGCCATTTTCTCTATGCTCTTGGACAAAAAGTAAGGAAGGCTTAGTTGCCTGCTTCTGGTAAAATGCATCAATAAGCGGACATGGTAGGCATAAATTCGATTAAACCTCCCTTCACAAGTGAAATATTTCATTATGGCTTTCATCAGTGGAGCATAGCTGTCAAGGAGATATGAAAAAGGGAAAATAGCAGTGACAGCCTCCCTATGTGCAGGCTTGATGAAAGGTTTGTAATCCTCTAAGTCAAGATGAGCTTGTTTAAACCATTTTTCGCCATGATACGGGATCTTGGTGGCCTTGGACACATACCTTGGAGAAATTTTGAAATCAAGACCCGCCACTTGGAAGTGTTTTTGTTTGAATCTCAGGGCGCACAAGTGTGTTAATGGCGAAAAACTCTTGACTTCTTCTATCTTCTCGCAAAAATCAAGGCAGCCTACTTCATGGAAGTTGAAAAGTACAGATGGATGAGCATTAATCTCTTATGTAGAGATGGGCTCATATCTCTTATGTGGACCGCTCCTGTGGTCTTGCCTTGGAGGCATTTTGACCTAAAAAAGCTTTGGAAGAGGCAAACTGCCTTCACTGTGTGTAAAAATGCCCTGTTGGAGTCAAACTCTGTCAATATGCTTCTTGGACAGATAAACAATGTGATTTGGATGGTTTGCAACAATGTTTCTTTGAATAAACAACCTCTGCTGTCTCTAGAAAATGTCCTGTTCACCTTTAGAATATCTTTGTCAATAGATTTCTCAGTAGGAAAGAATACAGTGAAAAAGAGGGGCAGACTGCTGTGTAGATTTCCTGTATACAGTGTTAAGAAAACATTCTTCTTGTGAGTTTTTTAGAGGCTAATCAACACACTTGTATTTGTGTCTCCAAGACAAAACTTCAATCATTAAAACCCTATTCTTGTGAGTTTTAAGATGTCACTCAATACCTCTTACTCCTTTCCATAGTAAATTTTGCAATCATTAAAAACTCTTCCCTGTATAAGTGTGCCAACCTTGAACTAACTTGCATATGGGAAATAAACCCTTAGTGCTATTTAAGCAGTCATTGTAACAATCCTGAGCAAAGATGATAGAGTTTGAAAGGCTCCAAAGTTTGCAGGCAGAGGTTGTGTGAGTTTTATCCCTTCAAAACAATCAATGGCTCTTTATAAATTAACCCCCTCTTTAGAGGTTTCCTTGGAGGTTGCAGTCAAAGATCTTGCATCAACAAACTCTTGTTAAGCCAAAAACTGTTTCTTTGTAAGAAAATCCTCTGACCTTTGATGCTTGTGAAAGTATAGGATCCCTGATACTTTTAAAGTGAAAACATCATGTTCTTAGTTTCAAAACCTTTTATCTCCTGTAGATGCTTTTGAATGACACAGCTATCATTTTATTACAGTTTTACACCTCAAAATCTCACGCAGCACACACTATTTCTTCAGCTATGGTGACGAGGTTTTGAAATTTTTGAATGTGGAGTGGTGAAAATTTGTAGCAGTTTAACAGTGAATAAGCTCGTTTCAAACCTCATTTTGGCTCCAAATACCCTCGGACAGTCACAAATTTTAGGGGCAAAGCGTGTAAATACCTCAAAACACGAAGCACAATTCTTGTTGGGCGCTGGAGGTGGCTCTGGAGTTCCTTAGGCCTGCGCGGCACTCCTCAGAGAAAGAACGGCGCGCATTTTTCCTCCGGGTGGCACTGTCGGGTCGGGCTGTCGGGCTGTGTACAGGCGCGTAGCTCGTTTGTACAGGCGCGTCGCGCCAACACTGACCGCCTTTGTAAAATCGCCTCCAGGCGCGTCGCGCGGATTTCCAGGCGCGTTGCTCGGCCAATAAACAGTGCAAAACTCTGCAAATCAACCCGAATTGTCTTGCTTTGGTGTTAGGAAGGCATGGAGCTATGTTTGAATTTTGAAAATGAAACTTTCACTCTTCTATTTCACCCTTATGTCATCTCAAATCCTTTCAATGGCCACTTTGGTTTTTGAATGTAAAGTGAAGATTATGTTTGGCTTTTGCACGATTTCCACGATTCTTTTGATACCTTTCCCCAATAACCTTGGTGCAATTTGCAATTTGAATTTACAATCAATACATGCGTTGGAGTTTTTTTACACTTTTGAACTGTGTCAATGATGGACCAAACTCTTTATAGAAAACAAAAAAGGCTTAAAACAAACCAGAACTCTGTTTTATGCATAGGTGTTTGAAAAGTGATTTCCAGCTTTTGTTCTTTGGGTGATAAACACTGAACTTCAGACTTTGACAAATAACTCAATAACTTCCACATCACCTCTGCCACTGTTTTAAAGATGCTGGTGCTATTCCTGATGTAAGGTAACCCACTTTAACACTGTCAAGATAATGCTTGAAAACTGTTTTGTTTCTGAAGGACAGGGCTTGCCTTGTCAATTTTCTTTGACAGCCTCGGTGTTTGCATTGCTCCTTCAAACCTTTTTCCTACTGTAGATGTCAAACTTGCAGGTCTTCTTGGTTTTGATCATGGTCCTCTGTTTTGAAAAAGGCTCCTCCTTTCAACATACTTCTTTGCTTGTATCATTTATGAGATTTCTGTCCCTTTTTGAATAATGAGAAAACTGCACTTGTTTTAAAACTCCCAAAACACTGACACTCCATCAAAACCACTTCTTTGTCTATTCATAACTGGTATATTTATTTACAATGTTGAAACACAGTTACCATTTTCTTTGACTAGTGCATTGGTCTTTTTGTAAGAGAGACATTCCAAAGCTCAACTCTGTCCCCTGCTTTGACACTTTAGGTGAGATTTTAACAAATAAAAATCATCCAAAATCTGTCAAAAGGCATTTGAAAGCTGTTTTATTACTTAACAGGAGATCTCCTGTGCTCTTCCAACTTGTATGATAATTTTTGCTTTCAGGCGATTTATGAGCTCCTTCTGGATTGTAAGTGCCATAATCTTGCTCGCATCCCTTCATACCATATTTTCTATGTTTACTCAAAAGGAGTTCCCTTTAAACTTCTTGGCATGTGACAGAGGTGACTGTGTGGCCTCTTTCCCTAAGAAAACTGCTCTTTTTGGTATCAATGCATACATATTCATATTGTTTCCTGTCCATCATGATGTATTTCTTGAAAGACATTTCCCTATGTGTAATGCATTTTGAAATATAAACACCATCTTTCACCTGTGTACAGTCTTCTATTTACTTCCTTTGTATCCTTCCACTGCACCCTTTGACCAAATCAGTTTTCAACAATATGCAATGCTTTGGCCATCTGCTCATAAATGGAGGAGGCCCTTCAATGAGCAAAGTATCTGAAGATTTATTTGATAAGGCTGCATGACAAGGGTTTGCTTGGATTATGATGGTAAACAATCAACTTAAAAAACATCAAGACTGGCACCTCCGCTTGCAATTACCATTATGCTTCAGAAAAACCCTAGCCAAAATGTCATTGTCTCACTGTACTGCTCTGAGGGTGACTGAAATGTCATCATTTGTTTTGGTCATCTCATGACAAATTATTTGAAGGATAGTCTCTGTGACTATGGAGGTCAGTGCCTTTTGAAAAACAAAACACCTTTCCTTCTGCCTGTGTAATGACATGTTTTGTCAGCACCTCTTCAATTTGATCTTGTGGACAAGCAGGCTGCTTATGATTGGAAGGGTTTTTTTACCAATGATATGCATCTCTAAAGTTTCATCATTTCACATGATTTGGAAACTTCTCATGACTTCCTTTATCAGACCAAACTCTGTTTTCCTTTGAACTTGCATACTTCAGATTTTATACCTGTCAGGATCATCACTCACAGTCAGAAAACCTGTAGTTATTGTTTCACTGTCCAGTAAAAGGCAAACCTGGGTTTATGCATTCTTTTAAGTCAACAATGGCCAGCGCCCTCTGCTTGTAGATGAAGGAGGCGCCCTAACCCTCTACTTGTAAATGAAGGAGGTTCTTGGCCATGACAAATTACCAGTTTGCTGTGACAGTGGTGTCTTTCTCTTACCGTGATTTTCATGCTGAAAGGAAGCTGCAAGGTCTTGATGAGTAACTCTCTGTCTTGCAGATATATCTCAGGCTTATGTTTACATTGAGAAGCAGCTGTTCTTCTAAATGTAGATTCAAGAAATTCCTTCTGAGATGATGTTATATTTACTACGCAGCTGTAGAATCCATAAAAACACTGTGAAACACCTACTAATCAGCTTGAGACTGGGGTTCATGCAATTCTGAGACCTAGGGATATAATTGGCGTGACTTAGAGCTGTGATCAACTTGATTTGCAGAGTAGGAGGTTGGTCATGATTGGTCTGTAGCAGATGGAGGCTTTTTTGGCTTTTTGATGATTGCCAAGGGTAAAATGTCTTAAAGCGCCACTTCCTAACATAGGGGAGGCTTTTGAAATAGACTTGGACCTTTTCTTTTGGAGCTGATGGGCAGACCAATAGGGCTGAAGCTAGATAGGATAGTGGTAATGAGGTTTTGATTTTGACATGGGTGGACTGACAAGTAGAAGGGCGAAAAAATTTTTTAGGAGGGTTTTCTAGATGACATATTGACATAAGGAAATCAGCTTCTAGAAAACTCAGTTGTAGATATAGTCATCACTAACATGTAAAAAATACTGATGGCTAACAGTTTCCACAATTTGTAGAGTAGATCAAGTATTGTGTTTTAGCATATTACAAGATAAGTTAAATCTATGTGGATTTTGTACATGGTATCAAATAAGGAATCACTGTAGAAGATAAGAATGTGAGTTTTTTTTAACAGGTGAATCAAATTTATAGATGTACACTTGAGGACCAGCAGCAGGATCATGATGTCATTTTGTGGATTGAGACTCTAATATGCCCTTAAGGGTAGTTCTAGTTACATATCTTGGAAGGACGGGATGGAAGTGGTGTTGGAAAAAAAGTGGCTAAAGGAGTTCATAGATAGTGATATTCTAGGCCCACCACAACAAATGCTAAAAATATCGATGCATGAAAGAATAATGTAGCAAAGGCGAGAATGATTATGTTAGAAGGATTTCGAGATAATATTGCCCCGAACCTCCATGGAAAGGAAACTCCATATGTTATTTGGAAGGCCCTAATAGATTTGTTTCATAATATCAACGACTACAGGAAGTTGGTGCTGAAGGAGAACCTCATAAAAATAAAGATGGACAAGGGTGACACAATAGCATAGTAGTTGACCAAGTTCACCCTATGTCGGGACGATCTTGAAAGTGTTGGTGTTACCATTATCAAGAATGATCTATCAAGCCTATAAGCACTTCTATTCCTTCCCAAGAGTTGGCAGAACTACCAATATTTGGTAAATGGGAGGGATAAGATAATAGATTGGGAGCTATTATGGTTTGACATGGTGCAAGAAGAGATTAGGAAGAACACTAGAGACGAGACCTCTTCCAAAGAAATGGAAGAATAATTTTTATTAGTAATCAAAGGAAATAAATCCAAGGGAATGAAGTCCCAAGGCAAAGAGGGCATGAAATAATTTTTCAACGTCATTTGTTTTCACTATCACGAGTTCAGGCACTATGGAGCGAAATGTCCACAGAAGAAGGAAAGAAGGAAGGAGCCTACAGTAGCAGTAGTTGGTGTAGCTATAGCTTCAAAATTCTAGCTTGATTTCACTCTCATTCTATGCATGGAAAGCATTGTAATGGGATGCATGTGGTATCACGATAGTGGTGCCTCGTTCTATACGGCAGGGAATAGAGATATTTTCAGTGACTTGGAGGAGAAATACCTCAAGCAGAACATAGATTTTGAAGATGATTGGAGGTATAGCATGATTGGTATTGACATAGTTACTTTTAAGAGGAATTATGGCTCCCCTCTCAGACTCACAGATGTGTTGTTTTTTCTAAGAATAAAGATAAATATTGTTTCTCTTGCAGTATTGGAAGACCATGGCTATGATGTGATATTTAGAAAAGGAATTTTTTTATTTAGACACATCGCCACAGGACGGGTGAAGCATATTGGTTTTCGAGTCAAGTACATGTATTCTCTTGAGGTAAAATATGCATGCAAATATTTTTGGAGAAAGGAAAAGGTTAGAGAATTGGTGGTTGAGAGGAAGCATGAATCACCTCTTAACATGCAACCTCAAAAGAAGCCTCAGAAAGTTGTGGAGAAGCCACGATTAGAGAAGAATAGAAGATACTAAGTGGAAGCATCCACTTAAGAAGAGACCTCTAGTAGGGGGGAATTTCAAGCCAAGTGGGTAGAAGGAGTACATGTAGCCATACCTTCTAAGTATTATTACCTTGCTACGTCATCCCACAATACATAGTAGCAGGATGGATCAATGACGGTTGATGCAGTCAGATGTCAGAGTGAAATTGGGGAGCATAGTCAGATATTGGGGAGCACAGTGTAGATGGCTTAGTGCAGAGTCAGCATCATTAAAAATTGTTTAGTAGAGAGTGTAGTAGTTAGTAGTAATCAGAGAATTTGTCGACAAATGCATCATACTGATCATAGTTGATTCGGTTTGGATGATTTTAAGTTCCATAAGTTGCAGTAGCAACAACACTATAGAAATGTGTTGGATGCGGAAAATTCCAAAGGTACCAGATCAGGATAGAATTGAATTCTTTTCTTATTGAGAGGGAGTGTTGAAAATGGAAACAAGAAATCTTGAAATGGAATGAAGAAATATTTTAATTTAATTTTCCCTTCAATTAAATTAGAATAAAATTGTAATTCCACATCTTATGACAACTTGTGTGATTTAAATAAGTTGATTGGACTTAGTTAGCTCGATTAATTCAATTTAAGAGTCTAATGGGAGGCATGTAGAGTGTTCTCTAAGTTTTATGGGGCCTAGTTACAGTTTATTGTGAGTTGTAATTAATTAAATTAATTTATTTGAGTTAAAATTAGTTTAACTAGTTCTAACTGATGGAGGAACTAGTGAGAGGTCAAGTGAATTAAATTATATTTAATTCACATGTATTGATCAATCAAATAATTGATAATCCACTCATAAATAACTCATGCATGTTAGTTATGAGGGAGACCCAATTGAGATTGGAGTTAAAGGGAAGTGTACTATCAATTGTATAATCATCCAAATTGTACAGGTCGTGTATGCAATTAGAATAAGGTCTAAAATAAATCATTCTTTAATTATAGAACTTACTAATTTTAACCATTCAAATTTCCTTTAAAAGGGGGAATGGAGGCACAATTTTAATCATTGTTTTCGTGAGCAAGATTTAGTGATACCAAGCAATATGAAGCACAATTTTGTGCTTGTATCTTGTGAGAGAAAGGTGTGCAAAGAGAAGTTTGTGCACATGTTAATGTGAGACAGAAAGAGAGAGTGAAGAGTGCTCTCAATAGTGAGAGAAGAATTGTATTGTTTCATATTCATTGACTTATGCAATATACAGATAGTGGGATTCTTAGCTGAGGCTTTATCGAGATAAATATTTGCATTGTGAGATTAAAATTATTTCTTTTTCTTATTCATGTGATTGTGCGATCGTAATTGATTTCCGCAATTTTTAGAGTATATTCAAGTATTTTGTTTTATCATATTACAAGATCAGTTGAATCTATGTGGATTTTCTACAAAAACCCCCATTCAGATTTGAGGGGAGTACAAAGCTCTATTAGAGGGATTGATAAGGTTTTGAAGTAGAAAAATATGAGGTGTGTTAAAAATAATAGAAGGACTTGTCTCTCCCTTATTTTGGGTTATATTTTCAAATGCAGGAAGCTAAAGACATGAAAAAAAAAACTCTAGTTGGAAGATCAAGAGGTAGAAAATTTAGTCTCATTTTTATCAAGGAGTGGGAAGAAAATGAATTTTCTTTAGTTACAAATTGCCCCCATAGTTCACATTGTTGGCATGGGGATAGACCCATTCGATATTTTCAAATGTGGTCGATGCTAAGCTAATTTTACAGAATGTATGTAGATTGGATTCCACCCCCATTCTATTGAAGTTCTAGTCTTTGTTATTTGATGCAAAAGGGAAATAATGGATGTGGTCCCTATATGGGTGAGGCTTTCAGGCATCCCAACAAAATATTAGGATGCTTGTGTATTTCAAGATATTGTAAATTCATTGGGGTCATATCTAGACCATGACTTCTCTTTCCTAATGATTGTGGACATATCCATAGCCTAGATTATGGTAAATATTGACCTTCATCAGGGGTTGTTAGAATAAATGGACATCAATATGGGGGAGGAAAAATCCAAATCCTAGAATATGAAGGAGTGTCATTTAGATTCAAGAGGAGTTGTATGTATGGACACTTGGTCAAGGAATGTGAGCTTCATTTCCAACGGAAGGTTAGATCTCCCCCTATCAAAATAAAGGATTCCATCACAAAGGAAAAGGGCCTGAAGTATTTTTCAGGGCCTCTCTTATGCTACCTACTTCTGATCATATGGGTCCAACTGTAAAATACCAATATTTTGATCATGTGGTAGATGGAACACCATTTGAGATGGCACAATAGAAAAAAAATTACAGATGGTATTTCTCCAATTCTTTCTCTCTGCTCCTCTCATTTTAAAATTGGTCATGTGCACAATATTACTGGGGTTCCCAGGGACTACTCAGTCATAACTTATGCCCATCCCAATCATCCTTCCTCACCCCTTCCTTTCCCTCCATTCCAAATCCACCACCCATGTGTTCCTGCGCTTAATGGCCATTCCTCCTTTTTTATTTTGGTATGTTAGAACTCCTAATTTCTAAGGCTGGAAAAATTACAAAGGTAACCAAAAAACTGCTTTGGGAGTTGGGAATCTAGCCCTTCTAACTCCATAGAGGGAATTCTCTGTCTGATTTAGCTATGGTTATTATGAGTAATATTAGGTTAGCTATTAGGTTTAGGTTTTGGATTTTACAATTGGGTTGGGTTGAAAAAATTAAGATAATCCATTGGGCAATGGAGTCACTTGTTGAGTTCAATCAAGGCAAGTTCTGTAGGAAACCTTAAAAGGCACGATAGGTACTTATGATGGATTCTTAAGGTTGAGATGATTTGGAAGAAAGGGTGAGCGGATTAGATTATACCAGAGCAACTAAGAATTATTGACCTAACCATCAAGTAGAAAACATTGCGATTGTTATTCAGACGGAAGTAAAGTGTATTTTGCAACAATTTCAGTTCGTAAGTTCTTAAAATAAACCAAAAATCAATGAATAACATATGAAAAAAAATGAAAACATAGATACGAATATAGATGAACTTCACCAACATAAATAATGAAATAATCCTATAATTTTTTCAATTTTATTACTGAATTTTGATCGAATAAGACTCTGTGAGCTTCTTTACATCAATGAGTCTTTCTTCTCCATAGGTTCCAACCCATAATACTTCAAAGTTTTAAGTATTAATAGGTGATTGTTTACAAAATATCATGATAAATAGAAATATATAATAACTAATTGTATGTTTTTCATTATTAACACTGTTACTGATGAAATAGGTAACCTGACCTCAAAACGGGAACTCTAGCCCAAAAAGACTCAAAAAACATGAAAAAACGCCCCAAAAACAAAAAAAGTGTATTCCAGAACGCACTTGGTTTTTTTTGAAGGTCAAATTTCAACATTTTATAAAATTATGCTAAAAACAAAATTGTTTCTTGAAAAAAGGGATTGAAAAAACACCCTCAAAACAAAACCAGTTGATGCTGGAATAACAAAAAAAAAATTGTCATATTTTTGACATTTTTAAAAATAGAAATAACATTTTTTAATTTTTAAAATTCAAACATTAAAAAAAACCTAAAATTTAAGAAAAAAAATAAATTTAAAAAATAAAAACATTTTAAAGCTTAAAATTTAAAAATATATAGGAATAAAAAATAAAAATAAAAAAAAAATAAATTTTTTTAATTCAAACATTAAAAAAAACCTAAAATTTAAGAAAAAAATTAAAAATGAAAAAAATTTAAAGATTAAAATTTCAAAATATATAGAAATAAAAAAATAAAAATATATATATATATATATATATATATATATATATATATATATATATATATATATAAAGAAAAACAAGTTAAAAAAGAAAGAAATTATAAAAAATAAAATATAGAAATTAAATTTAAAAAAGAAAAAGAAAATGTTTATTAAATTAAATTTAAAGAAATATATTAAATTTTAATAAATTTAAAACTTTAAAATAAAAATTAAAAAATAAAAAATAAAAATTTAAAAAAACATTATTAAAATTAAAAGTAAAAAAAATTAAAAATTAATGAAAAAAAAATACAATAAAAATATTAAATTTAAAGAAATATATATTAAAAAGACAAATAGATTTTAAAAAATATATTAAATTTAAATTATAAAAAATAAATAAATAAATAAATATATATATATATATATATATATATATATATATATATATATATATATATATATGAACTCAAATTAAAAATATATATATTAGATTTTATTAAATTAAAAAAAATGTTAATATTAAAATAAAAAATTAAATAATAAAAAAAATATTAAATTTTAATAAATAAATGAATAAACAAATAAATTTTGAAATAAAAATTAAATTTTAAATATAAAGAAAGAAAAAAAAAACATTGTTAAAATAAAAAGTTAAAAAACTTTAAAAATCAATTAAAATTGAAAAATTGAAAAAAACAAATTAAAAAAAATATATTAAATAAAAAATAAAATAAAAAACAAATTAATTTGAAAATATTAAGTTTGACTTTAAAAAAAAACTAATTTTAAATACACAATTTTAATTGAAATAAAAAAAATATAAAAATTTTATGTAATTAAAAAAATAATAGTAAAAAAATATTAAATTCAAATAAATAAATAAATAAAAAATACAAAATTTACTAAATTTTAAAAAATTAAATGAAAAAACTAAACATAAAATTTAATAATAAAAAAAAATATGAAAAAAAAAAAAAAAATCAATTAAATAAAAAAAAATACAAAATTTAATAAAAAATATTAACAAAATTTAGAAAAAAAAATTAAAAACAAAAAAATGAATAAAATTAAAAAAAAATTAAAAAAAGATAAAACAAAAAACAAAAAAATTAAAACAAATTAAATTTCAAATATAAAAATTAAATTAAGAAAAATAATTTTAAATTTTTTGAATAAAAAAAATCAAATTAAAAAAAAAATATTATATATATATATATATATATATATATATATATATATATATATATATATATATATATATATATATATTGATCGTGGTGGCGCCGCCAATCGGCCTCCCGCCCAGGTGACGGCGGAGGCCGGCCGCTAGGCCGGAGGCCGATTCCCAGAATGGACCTCTCGCCGTGGGAGTGCGATTCCTGAAATCGACTTACCGCTGTGGGAGGCCGATTCCTGAAATCGGCCTCCCGCGGCGAGAGGCCGATTTCGGGAATCGCCCTCCCACGATGGGAGGCCGATTTCGGGAATCGCCCTGAGGCCGATTTCGGGAATCGCCCTGAGGCTGATTCCGGGAATTGCCCTCCCACGACGAGAGGTCGATTCTGGGAATCGCCCTGAGGCCGATTCCAGGAATCAGCCTCCCGCGGCAGGAGGGCGATTCCCGGAATCGGCCTCAAAGCGATTCCCAGAATCAGCCTCCCGCGGCGGGAGGGCGATTCTCGGAATCAGCCTCTCGCGGCGGGAGGGCGATTCTCGGAATCGGCCTCCCGCAGCAGGAGGGCGATTCCTGGAATTGACCTCTCTCCGTGAGAGGGCGATTCCTGGAATCGGCCTCTCGCCGTGGGAGGGCGATTCCCGGAATCGGCCTCCCGCGGGCCTGAGGGCGATTCCCGGAATCGGGCTCTCGCCATGGGAGGGTGATTCCCGGAATCGGCCTCCCGCAGCGGGAGGGCGATTCCCGGAATCGGCCTCCAGCCACGGGAGGGCGATTCCCTGAATCGGCCTACCGCCCAAGTGGCGGCGGAGGCCGGCCGCTGGGTGGGTGGCCTCCGCCGCCACCAAGGCGGGAGGCCGACTGGCGACGCCACCACGATCAAAAAATTCTTTTATTTTTTAATTTTTTTTAATTTTTATTTATTTATTTTCTTAATTTGATTTTTATTTTTTATTTTTAAATTCAAAAAATTAAAAATTATTTTTTTTTAATTCAAATTATTTATTTTAAATTTAATTTGTTTTAATTTTTTTGTTTTTTTTGTTTTGTTTTGTTTTTTTTTTAAATTTAATATTTTAGATTAATTATTTTTTAAAATTTAAAATTTATTCATTAAATTTTAATTTAATTTAATTATTTTTTTAATCTTTTAGTTTATTTGGTTTTTCATTTTTAAAACTTATAAATTGTTTCATTTAAAAAAAAACAGTAAATTTATGGATATTTGTTTTTTAATTATTTGCACGTGGTTTTTTTCATTTTCTTTGTTTTTTAATGATAATTTTTTTTATTATAATTCTTTCATTTTAATTTTCTTTTTCAATTTTAATTTAATTTTTTTTTTAATTTGTTTTTTTGTTAATTTTAAAATTTGTATTTTTTTTTCTTATTATCATTATTTTTTTAATTTTAATTTTTAAATTTAATTTTTTCTTTTTTGTATTTTATTTTTTTTTTATCTAAATTTTAATTTTGTAATTTAAATTATTTTTAAATTTTCTATTTAAATTTTTTTTTTTTAATTATATGGATTTTTTTAATAACATAGAAAAAAAAAGTTTTTGATTTTTTTTGATTTTTTTTTCTTTAAATTATGTGTTTTTTTTTCAAATTTTGTCATTTCTTTTGATATAATTTTCGAATATTTTTGTTTTTTTTTGTTTTGTTTATTTATTTTTGTTTAAATTTTTTATTTTTACGAGTTAATTTTGTATTTTTTTACATTTTTATTGGTTTTTTATATTTTTTTATATATATATATTTTTTATCTAAGTTTTGTGTTTTATTACCAGCATGAAAATCACCACTCTAAAAAAAAAGGTTGATGTTGCATCAATACGTTTCAAAATTAGCATGAAAATCACCGCTCTAAAAGAAAAAAGTTGATTCTGCATCAATACATTTCAAAATTAGCATGAAAATCAGTAACAATTTAAAACAAATATTCATACTTCATAACTAAAAATATTAGAGTGTCAAAAATGTGCTAAAAAAAAAAAAGAGGTGATTCTGCATCACCACTTTTCAAAATTGGGTGCTTTTTATGCTCCCAAAAAAAAGTAGGTAACAGTGCGGTTACCTATTTGATCGGTAACATTGTTTATTATATATAATAGGAATTCTAAATTATCACTAAGTGACTAAATTCGTTCCTCAAAAATTCAAACGAACAGATACAATGCACCTACAAACTAAATGCAACAAAACAAGGATTACATTTACTAACTAAAACAGATTTGAAACAAATATATAGATGATAATTAATGCTAATCCATATTTACAGTTCATCTTATTACAAGTCCTCATCTTTCAAATTCTTCATATCTGATCATGTCTTTGAAAAAATTTGAAATCTGGACAATGACTACGCTGAGTGTCAATGCCAGTTTTTGCCTATGAAACTTTAAACATGGGTCTCCAAGTTACCATTATAATTTTCAAGTTGTATCACCTCTGTAAAACATGAAAGAGGTTATTGTAGATGAATATGGTTTTGAGATAAACCTCTCTCATTATCCCAAAATTATGGTCTTGTTGTTAATAATATTCTCTGAAAAATGATGCTAAATTAGGACTTTGCCCAGTCAACAAAAGTGTCTGTGAAGATGTGAATGGATATATCATTCTGTAATACTTGTGTAAAATAAGAATTATGTTATTATACGATGGAATATTAGGAAAAAAAACTCCTCAAGTTTCCCAAGATTCATCTCTTATTGGCCACAATATGTTCTGCAGAAAATTGACTAAAATAGGAAAATCTTTGATATTTTTGTGCAGTCAAAGTGCCTTTAGGTGCCAAATTTTGTTTTTGAAGGAGTCTATTGATCCTTGATGTCGATGAATCAATGCCTTGGAGTATGGAACATTCTGATGTAGCTCTAATGCACTTTATCAAACTGATAATATTTGTCAAAACACCCTTTTTAGACTTTGCGCAATCAAGGGAAATCATGGTCAAAATTTCCCTTTAGTTGTCAAATTGTTTTTGTGGCTGATGGTTCTTCTTCTATAACATCCCTATAACATCACTTCAAAAATAAAAATACTAAACCTTATCACACATTATGCAAAAAAACACAAAATACAAAATTGCACATGTGGCTACAAAACTAACTAGAAACTACTTCAGTCAAAATGTTAAGGTTGCTCCTCCTCCCTCTGGTGTTTACTTTCTTTATCTCTCTCATTTTCTTCCTCGTCTTCTTGAGTTGTTATTCATCTCTCTTATCCTTGATCTACAACTCATATTTCTAACATAGTAATGCCTTGCTAGGTTTCACTTTGATTTGTTTTTTTGTGATCCTTTTATTTCTTTCTGATGTAGACATCTCATTTTGTCAGTTTTACCACTGTTTTATGCTTGAGGATGACAAATGTGAGCAATTCTGATCAATATACTAAGGAACTGTAAACCTAATCAAAATGAACAAGGATCAAGACAACAAAGTGAAAATAGGTGCAGATTAGGTGGGAGTATTTTTAAAACGAGGTGATCGGATGATTTTGCAGAGAGTGTGAGGATGATTTCTGGGTCAATAGACAAAGATGTTTCGATAAAACTAACAATGAAAAAAGGGTTTAGGTAAAGTTGGGGAAAATTGACTTTTCTTAAGTTTAAGCATGAAATCTATGAGAAACAATGGTCATAGCAAGTAATTAGGAGGCATATGGGTTGATTTTATCATGCAAAGGTGGAATCAAGCTGGAAACAGGCATGGAAATCCATTTTTTTGAAATAATCTGTCTTTGCACTGTCAGCTTTGAAATTTTTAATGGTTTTCATACCTGGAGGGTGATTTTAAAAAAAATAAGACATGGGTTTTGTAGATACAAACTTGTGGATGGTGAGATGTTCAAGAAACTTGAGAAATATTTGTTGAGGTGTCGTCGAGAAGATGGGGAAACTTTGTGCAGTCAAGGTTTTGTGCATTCTTTTCACAGTCAGAAACAATGAAGGCCTGAACTCATGGAAATTGCCCTCCTTTATTTGTTGTGATGTGTTTCTCGACTCTTTATTCGGGAAATTAGGGATGTTGAGTGATTTTGAGTATGAAAATGAGGGGGAAAGGTACATAAGTGGAGTGATTTATGGGCATTTAACAAGGGGAGATGGAATGAGTCGATGGGATAAGTTAAGTAGAAGGGTAGGGACAATTTTGATGAGGGAAGAGTAGAGGTGATTAGGTGTAAATTTTAGTACTTTTATTTTGATTTGACCACTCTCATCATGACTAGCCAAAAAATTTAGAATCCAAATGTCATAATCAACCCTTTCATGGAAATAATTTAAAAAATGAATGATTATTTACATTTTTCAAAACTAAATAATCAAGTAAAACAAACAGGGCTGGTAAAATTTATAGGACCCTAACAATGGCACAAACAGGGATGTTGACCCCCCTGTAGGGCAGAAAAGAACCATAGATCTCTTATTTTTCATATTAGTGCCTTGTCCATTGGGTTGATCCCAAACCTGCAACATGTTTTTCCTTGAAAACAGTGCCTTAAAAAAATTGATCACCCATTCTAATCTTCAAACATGATGAAATCCATTCTTCCAATATGAAATCTGAATTGTAAACTACAAACTCAAAATTTGGTGAAAACCGAAACTGAAGCTTAAAAATTTTGAAAAATATTCTCATAGTACTAAGCTTATTTGCACATAGATATGTACCCTATTCTACTAGGAATTTGTTGAATCAAATGAAATGCCAATGAAGCCAGTCAAGTAGTTGTTGAAATAAATGGACTTCTTGACTTCTTGCCATCAAAATCAAACCTAGAATATGTAATGGCAACTGATGATAGATCTGGTCCTTATAAAAAATACATGATTGAACACTTAAGATGAACATAACCTCCATGTAGTTTGCTATAGGATCAACAAAGACATGATCTATTGGTTGATCCTCCAGGTATTCACTGACTAGTTTAGCAT
This sequence comes from Pinus albicaulis, assembly GCA_034641835.2. Taxonomy (NCBI): domain Eukaryota; kingdom Viridiplantae; phylum Streptophyta; class Pinopsida; order Pinales; family Pinaceae; genus Pinus; species Pinus albicaulis. The sequence goes on from CM076579.1 coordinate 220,446,895, forward strand.
GGCTAATTTTTCCAGTTGTATCCTCTATATTAGACCACGATCTCTACTGTTAAATTTCAGGCCTATGTTTACAAATAGAAATTTCATCAATATGAAAACCAAAAGGCAGTATAATCTCCTCTTGTTTTTGCAAGGGAATATTTTCAAAAAACGTTTTAGGATCTTGGAAACTATAGGACTGAATCTGAAGATCTGAGAGTTCAATATCCTTCTCAAATATTTTTGCAACTAACTCAAGAACAAAAAATTTACTTTGAGGAGAAAAAAATCTCGATTCCAAACAATGAAACACAAATGTTAAAATAACTTCATCAATTTGAAAATATACTAACGTATCCCTCAATTCTTTTACAACTTCACAAGATATAGGATTTTACACATACCCTACCATCTTGTTCAACAATAAATATGATCATTCTGTAGTAGAGTCACCGTAAGTGCTTTAAAATTCGGAATCTTTGACATTGGATTCGCCATGAAAACTTTGAGCTCTAGATTCCTGAATATGGAGTCGTGGGGTGACTGTTTCAGCCTTCATTTGTCTGACTGTTGTCCACCACCAATAATTAGATCTGAAATATGATAATATTTCTTGGGGAAGATGAAACTGTTCTTTCCCTAGTATGGTCATCATAATGTTAGAACTCCGTAATTTATAATTCTATAAAAATTACAAAGGTAACTAGAAAACCACATTGGGAGTTGGGAATCTAGCCCTTGCAACTCCATAGAGGGATCTCTCTATCGATTTAGCTATGGTTCTTCTGAATAATATTAGGGTAGCTGTTAGGTTCAAGTTTTGGACTTTAGAATTGGGTTGGGTTGAAACAAGGAAGATAAGCCATTGGGAAATGGGGTCACTGGATGAGTTAAATCAAGGCAGGTTCTACTGGCAACCTTACAGGGCAGGATATGTATGTTGGATTATTAAGGTTGAGATGATTTGGAAGAAAGGGTGAGGGGATCAGATTATACTAGAGAAACTAAGAATTATGGAACTAATATCAAGTAGAAAACATTAATATTATTAGTAAGACGGAAGCAGAGTGTATTTTTAAACAAGTTATGTTCGTTAACTTCTTAAAATAATCCAAAAATCAATGAATAACATATGAAAAAAAATAAAAACATAGATACAAAGATAGATGCAATTCACCGAATAAGTAACACGAGAATCCTATAATTTTTGCAACTTTATTACAAAAGATTGATCAAATGAGGCTCTGTGAGCTACTTTACACCAATGAGTCATTCTTCTCCATGGGATCCAACCCATAATACTTCAAAGTTTGAAGTATTAATAGGTGAATGTTTACAAAATATCTCGAGCAATAGAAAAATCTAATAAATAATTGCAAATTTTTTTCATTATTACATATAATAGGAATTTATAATTATCACTAAGTGACCAAATTCCTTCTTTTGAAACTCAAATGAATAAGTTCAATGCACCTAGAAACTAAATGCAGAGAAATAAGGATTGCATTTACTATATCAAAACTAATTTGAAACAACTAGGTAGATGCTAATTAATGCTAATTCATCCCTCAAATTCATCTTATTACAAGTCCTCATGTTTCAACTGCATCAGATCTGATCATGTCTTTTAAAAAATTCGAAATCTGGACAATGACTAGGCTAACTGTGAATGCCATATTTCCCTGTAAAACTCTAAACCTGGGTCTCCAAGTTACTCGTTTAACTTTCAATCTGTATGAACTGTGTAAACATTGAAATATTTTGTTGTATATTACGATGTGCATGAGATAAACCTCTCTCAGTTTTCCCAAAATGTTTCTCTAGTTTTTCATGCTCTTCTCGACCAAAAGATGGCTAAAACGAAACTTTGCCCAGTAAAAAAAATAGGTTGTGAATATGTGAATGGATATCTCATTCTGCAATACCTATGTAAACTATGAAGTAGGTTATTTTACTTTGGAATCTTAGGAAGAAAAACCTCTTCTAGTTTCCCAATATTCATCTCTTATTGGCCACAATCTGCTCTGCAAGAAGGTGACTAAAACAAGAAAAACTCTAATATTTTTGTGCAGTCAAAGTGCATTTAAGTGCCAAATTTTGCTTTTGAAGGGGTCTATTGATCCTTGTTGTAGATGAATGGATACCTTGGAGTATGTAACATGCTTATGCAGCTCTGTTACACTTTATCAAACTCATACTCTTTTTCAAAACATCCTTTTATACTTTTTGCAGTCAAGGGAAATGATGGTCAAAATTTCCCTTTAGTTGTCAAATGATTGTTGCAGTTGGTGGTTCTTCTTCTCTAACATCCTTATAACATCACTTCAAAAATAAAACTAATAAAACTTATCACACTTTATTAAAAAATTCTTAAAATAAAAAATTTCACATGTGGCTACAAAACTAACTAGCGACTACTTTAGTCAAAATGTTAGGGCTACTCCTCCTCCCTCCTCTGTTTTCATGCTTGATCTCTCTTAGTGGCTTCCTAGTCTTCTTGAGTTTTTCTTCATCGCTCTTATCCTTGATCTACAAATAATATTTATATCATTTTAATACCTTTATAGGTTTCTGTTACACAGTAATTTGTCACCGTCCTTACCATTCCCCGTCCCGCACAATGGAGGACCCATTTCGTGACCTGTGAACTTTGTCATGCCTTGAAAATATCATCAATGCATCCCTCTAAGCATGAGCTTTATTTTCCCTTGAGACATCTCCTTGAAAAAGTCATAAAAAACAACCCTTTTGGCATTGGCGCGGGCAAGCAGTTCAGTACCCGCGCCAATGGGGAAATCAATGCAAAGAGGTCGCGCCACCTGGCGCTCTGTCATAGAGCCGTAGTCGCGCCACCCAATTTGGGAGTTGTTTTTTAAATATGGATGGCGGAAGTTGAGTTCAAACAAACTCACAAACCATTTCCTATCTTGAGTTGGGAGGTTTGGCTGCGGGAGTTCTATGGAAGGGAAGTGGTTTTGCCACCTCCCATGGAACCTTCCTTGTTGATAGGGCCAATCCCATAATTATAGGGATCCCCAACTCCCTCCTTCCCCATCTATAAAAGCCTGCTCAAATCCATGGCAAGCTAGTCTTGAAGTGCCTAAGCTCTGAATCTCCATATTCCCAAGAGCCTTTGTGTTGTAAAGCACCCTCTCTTTCCCTTAAGGCTGACTCAAGTAAGGAGACCATTGTCACGAGACTCTGGAGAGGTTTTCCCCTTTCCTTGGCAAGCTTTGCGAGACGTGGACGACTGGAAACCCGTCCGAAGGAGACCGCGACGTCAGAACTTGGTTGTAATCTTTCTTCGCTGGTTATTGAATAGATGATTATGATTATGGTTCCACTCCGTTTTCCATCATGTTAATGCGGGTAATGTCCTTTCTGATTGATGTTTAGTTACGTATGCTGGTTTCTATGCTTGTATCTGTTCGTTTCTTCTATGTGCAGGTGTTCATCCGCGGAGATCGTGGAGGGATTGTGATCTGCCGAGGCTGAAGAACGGGGACGCTTCTTCTTCAGATCCTAGCGTTGGAATCCAGGTAGGCTTCTATCTCCAGCCTTTTCATTCGTAATTAGGAACCTGCGTCATGACATTGTTTGTTTGTTGCTAGACCCCTGCTGGGCTAGTAGGGATCGCCTCTGTCCGCAGAGGGGATTTACCTCCTCAACAGTTTCACTCTGATTGGTTTTGTTGTGATCCTTCTCTTTCTTTCTGATGTAGACATCTTAGTTGGTGAGTTTTACCGTTGTTTTATGCTTGAGAGTGAGAGATGTGAGAAATGTTGATCAATCTACTAAGGGATTGTAAACCTAATCAAAATGAACAAGGAACAAGACAACAAATTGAAAATAGGGGCAAATTAGGTGGGAATGGTTTTAAAACGAGGTGATGGAATGATGTTATAGAGAGTGTGAGGATGATTTATGGGTTAATAGACAAATATTTTTGGATAAAGCTGACTGTGCAAACAAGGTTTAGGTAAAGGTGAGGAAAATTGACTTTTTTTAAGTTTATGCATGAAATATATGAGAGACAATGGCTATAGCAGGTACTTAGGAGGAATATGGGTTGATTTGATCATGCACAGGTGGAATCAAACTAGAAATAAACATGAAAATCCAATTTTTTGAAATACTTTGTCTTTGCGTAGTCAACTTGGATATTTTTAATGGTTTTCATACTTGGAGGGTGATGTGGGAAAAAATTAAGATATGGGTTTTGTAGAGACAAACCTGTGGATGGTGTGATTTTCAAGAAACTGGATAAATATTTTTTGAGGTGTCCTCGAGATGAGGGGGTAACTTTGTGGAGTCGGGGTTTTATGCAGTTGGGATTTTACGTAGTCAATAACAATGAAGGCTTGAACACGTGGAAATTTCCCTCCTTTATTTGTTCTGATGTGCTACTCGACTCTTGATTTGGGAAATGATGGATGTGGAGTGATTTTGAGTATGAAAAATAGGGGGAAAGGTATGTAAGGGGAGTGATTGATGGGCATTTAATTAGGGGAAATGGAATGATTGGATGGGATGAGTGAAGTAGATGGGGAGGGAAAATTTTGATGAGGGGAGAGAAGAGGTGATTAGGTGTCAAATTTAGTATTTGTATTTTCATATGACCACTCTCATGATGACTAGCCAAAACATTTAGAATCCAAATGTCACAGTCAACCCTTTCATGGAAATAATTTCAGAAATGAATCATTATTTACATCTCTCAAACCAAAATAATCAGGTACAAAAAGAACTCATCCTATAAATTTTATATGACCCTAACATGACACAACATTCTTCATTGGAAATTTGGAAAAGACAGATATCATTTACAACCTTCAGTCTCATTCCATCCTACCGCATCCTAAGGGGTTGTCAAAAGGTATTCGAAAACTATCAATATTTGTTGGTGAAAGGAAAGGTAGGGGTAGGAAATCCCATCTAAAAAAATCCAACGAGTATGCTTGTCAGGAGCTTGTAGCTGGAAAACAACTGAATATCCAAGGGGCACTTAGATAAATTTAAGCCCTATGAGGGGTCTCTAAATGAAGCTACTTTCCCTCAATTAAAGAGGGTTAGTATGCCCTTAAAAATTACATGTTTTAAGGGGACTTGTACATAAATTAGAGGAAATTTCAGCTTAAAAGTGACCTCCTATGGAAAAATAATAAAATAATAGTTAAAAGAATAAAGTAAAAGTTATAAATTTTGGAAGGAAAAGAAGAAAACTATTTTTTTAATCGTATTTATGGCTTGTCTCCTTATAGGATTACTCAAATTTCAAGTGTAGACACTCGTTGGATGTCAAATTAAATTCCACATTGAACGAGTACACATTACACATACTTTTGAGAAGACCCACACTGATAAACATTGAAGACATGTTTAAAAAGCATGTTGAAATTACATGAAAATTTCTTGGGAAATTTTAGGCTAAAATATCTAATACAAACTATTTAGATATATTCCTCCTACAATAAACATTAGGTTATGGCAACACCATTGCTAGAATCCTTGAATCTCTATTGTGTGGATGTTATTTCAATGGTTTGGTCACTAGAAAAAATTTTGGTGGACTTGTGGTGGGATGGAATGGGAGAGTCATCCATGCCAAAAATTTCTAAAAGGTGGAGCATGGCCTTGGACTGGAGGCCTTGCATAACAACCCTGGTGAAAATTCCATGTAATAATAATAATAACCACGATTGATGGGAAAATTATTCCAAGTTGAATGTTGGGAAAAACATCATAGGGAGTGCTGATTTGGTTTGTTATGGATAAGGAAATTAGAAAAGGCTATGGCTAAGCCATTAAAGTGGAAAAAGTATTTTTGGGCACACTTATTTATGAAAATAATGAAAATTAGGAGAAAAGGGAGATGAAAGGTCACAGGTTGCATGTGAGGAGGAAAATGTAGGAAAATAATGGAAAATGAAGAAAATAGAGGCCTCTTCCATAAAAAAAGGCTTCTAAGGATTAGTTGGTACATTTTGCCAATTCATTTTTGGAGCTCTCTCTCTCTCTCTCTCTCTCGCTCTCTCTCTCTCTCTTGTAAAATTAGATTTTTTGGAGCACTTTGGCATCTTGAGAAATAAATAAAAGAAAGCAAGAAAAATGAGGAAGCAATCTAGGAGGAGCAAGAATCATGCAGCTATAATAGGATTCTTGGTAGGTATCAATTTGCATGTGTATTTTCCTTGCTATATTTGGCATGCATGGTATTGCATGTGGTTCTTTATTTTCTTGGGATGGGTTTTTCCAAGTGTGACAGTGTATTTAGCCTAGCCTTGTCATTTCCAGATAGCCATGGTGTTCTGGTGTTCTCATGTTTTAGTTTAGCTAGATCACCGGATGGATTCGAAGTTGAGCGAGGTGGATATCTGAATGATACAGTACCATTTCTCTTGTTGCCTCGGTTTAGGGCCTCAAAATCAGGGTTTGGATTGCGGTAAATGCTGAGAGGTGGTGTTTTTCTCACCATTTCAGGCCTAGGAATCCTACGTTTGAAATTATAGTAAAGCCTATAGATTTTGTCTCGGTTTAGGGCCTAGTGATCCCTGATTCGGTCTGTGGGTTGCGGTAAAGCCTGAGAGACTAGGAGACAAGAAAATTCCTCATGGTTTAGGCAGAGATAATCTAGTGATATCCATGCTTGTGTTGGCCTAGTGATCAGTAGATCATGGTAAACGTGGTTATGACATGTTTATTGATGGGAGTGAGGTGGTTTAGCCTCGGGATGCCCCGGTTGGTTCCTTCATTTTAAGTTCCACATTTATTCCTGGAATATGGCACAGGGGTGATTAGATGAAGTAGATTTTTCTCAACCAATATATGGTCAAGTGGAATGTGGAAGTCCCATCTCCAGTTGGGTTTTACATTGAGTAATGAAGAGTTCATTTCTCCAATATTCGATATGAAAATTTACTAGTTTATGTATGGATTTTATTGCTATTGCATCCATTGTATTTCCGTTATTAATATGTTAGCTATGAACATGTATTCGATCAGTGATGATGTATGGCTCTATTCATGTTTCTTCCTGTAAATTAATATCTCATGTATATATGGTAAAATTTATTGTATAATATTTTATGTTATAAGGGATCAATTATTATTAACCATTCTTAGATAAGAAAGAGGCGCCTTTCTTTAAATCTATTGTTTGAGCCTGTTTGTGACATGTTTGATGAATGTATGTCACAGTTGGGTGGGGTCGGATGAGTTCCGGTTGATGTGATTGCTTCCATATGTTTGTTTTAATTTTATTTACCTTGTCATAAAGTTACAGGAAGTTCTGAACAGTGATCTGGGCTCAGTGGTTGAAAATGTGCCACAAATCTCGGAGCTATAGGCAGAAAAATTGTTGTTTGGGCCTAATTCTCTAACTTTCCAAGGCTAGCCTATGGCTATAGGGTATAGAACTGCTCCCTTTCCCTTATATGCCTATGGATCAACCTAAAAGGGGCTAAAAATCAACCTCCCTCAAGGAACAGGGCCCTAGGAGGTTGGGTTACCTCCTGGGGATGCTAACGTTGTAGTGTGTTAGACTGCTGTAATGCATATTATCACAAGGTGACTAATTATTTCTCAGATCTGTCATATTGAAAATAATATTCCATGGGTGTCATTTATTTCTAGAAAGAAGGAAGGGAAATTCTGACTGTCAAGAGCCTCAAAGGAAACAACCTTCCTTTTCAATTCAGTTGAAAGAGGAAAGTGTTGCTGATAAGGTGTAATGGTGAGAAAAATTCATTTATGCCCTCATTTCATTTCAGTTACCCTCTTTTTCCATTCATTTTTCCAAACTTTAAAGTCCCATGCTTCATTTATTTCAAAACCCTTTTTTTTTAACTATTAAAATTCGATTTTTGTAGTTAAATAAGCAGCTCTGCACTCTGATCTGAAAATGGAAGTACTTGAAAATGTGTGCAAGGTATCCAATTTCATTAAATTAAATGTGAATCTTCTTAGATATATTCCAGAGATTGACTGTAGGGGCATTTACTGGATATGTCACTTTTGATAAAAGGACGAGATCCAGAGACTACCTGGCCCTTTACAGACTCTGTCTTTAGAACTTGAAGAAGATAAAACTCATGATCTGAAAATGAAACGACTTGTATTTGTTGTTCAAGGTATTCATTTCCATAAAATTATATGTGAAAACTATCATTCATGTCTTGCAATTGAAACAAAGTGTTTTTGGTAACTTTGTGAGTCTAATGTGTGAAGGAGTGTTATTTCTTTTTACTGTTTAACATATTAAATCTGAAAAACATGGCAAGATAAAATCACATAATATAATACAACAACTGATGAGGCATTTCACCCCTCCTGGGCTACATCTGTCGAGTCCAAGGCCCCCAAATGGGCATGTCCTTGCTCTTATTAGATGATCAGATTAGTTATATAGTGATAATAAAGCCTAAAAAGGAAAAATAAGCTGTACAAATGAGTTCAGAACATAGAAAACAGTAAATATTGGCTTTTGTTTCACCTCTAATGGCTAACCATAGCCAAATACAACTCCAACACTCCCTAGGCCCTAATGGCTCTGCAAGCTTCACTACTGAAAAAATACCTGAATATGAGCTCTGTTGCCTCTAAAACCTACACCATTGGATCTGGAATGCTAAAAATACCCGAAATAAAAAAAAATTTGTCCCAAAAGGTTTTGTCTAGTGAAAGTTATGCCCAACTGAAGTTTTGTCCAGGTTGGCCTAAAGAAACTCCACTAAACTTGGAGTAACTACAGTTAGCTCCGTTAAATTTGGCAAAAACCACCCAGAATGGCGTGCCCACCTAATTTTTTAGAACCATTTGCATTTAATTTTATTGTTAGGTGGGCGGGGTCACATGGACCACCGCCCAACGTGCCAACATAAACGTGGGGCTAACGGTTTTCAAACCATAGCATTAAAACTTCACGAAACTGCCACCGTGATTCCATGTGACTGCAACTGTATAAACCATCGTGGTTTGCATTATCTGCCAGGCCATGGCTTGAGGTTCCATGCCATGGTTTTGTGTAGAGGGGGTTGGCCTCCTTTCCTCCGCCAACCATTTTTAAACGAAACTTTAAATATGATATTTGAACCAATATAGTTAAGAATCAAACACAGCCTAGGTGGTCAGGCCTTGGAGCTGCCACCCGCTCAACCCGCGGTTGAATCTTGCAGAGACATAATAATTTTGCAGAACCATATCTTCCATGGCATGGGGCCACGTGGCGCCCAATGATTGGCCACCCTTTACATAATCAATCTCATATCCAACCACCGAGTGCCAAATGTCAAAACATGATTGGCCAAAAGGGAATATTTCATGGAATATTCCAAGGAATATTCCCAGAATATTTCAAGGAATATTCCCAAAATATTATTTTTCTAATATATTTTTTTTAATCAAAGTCAACCCAAGTCAAACTGGGCTTTTGCATGAGATTGTGAATTTTCAAACTTGAATAACTTTCACATACAATGTTGGATTTGAGTGTTGTTCACGGCTACAGGATCATATCGACGAGGCCTATCCTATAATTCTGTTTTCAACCAATTCTGAGCAGTTCAAATTTTGAGCATTTTCTTCACTTAAGACATGATCACATGATCACACCTCCAAAATGGGAAGCTTTTGGATCGAAAAAAGCTCTCTGATTATAGAAAATGAATATAAGGAGACTGATTCTCCACTCTTCCAACTTTGAACCACTGAAATCTTCTTGACTTCATCGAATTGAGCTTCTCATAAAACAATAAATTGTTCCTTGAATCCACTAACCAACCGTTGTTAATATTGACTGATTCATGACGCAAATTCTTGAATTTGTAGAACAACAACTATAATTTGCAGAAAGAATATTGTTTCTACAATGATCAAACTTCAAAGAAGACTGAAAATAAGATTCACCTTGCCAACTTTCCACATGGCGAATTTTTGCTGTGTGAGCCATGCACTTGTGCCGAATCTTGACCAAGTTTTCTCGCCATACCAATCTGCCATTCTGAAACCACCAATGACCCTTGCTGAACTATGTGCCCTCTTTTCTTGCATGCCTTTCCATCTCATGGACTCTTGAACCGCTTTGCATCGACACTTCATTCTCTGCATCGATCGTCACCAGAGGTACCTTGTGCAACATATTGTCATATTATTTCAAAGAAGAAATGTTATCAGACTGAAACATACCATCATTTATATCATGTAAAGGTAAACGTACAAAATCTTGTTGTTTAAACATCAACAAAGTCAGATTTTGACTTGCAATAACTAGCCTTTTCAATTGCCCTACATGGACTAAAGAAGATTCTATCTTCTTCTTATGTGCTCTCACAATGTAATATTTTCCATCCTTGAACAAGTGATACTTATTCTCATGGCGATGGAAGATTGCCTTAATCTCATATAAATATGGACTACCCAACACAACACCTGTAATGTTGAGTGGTACTACATCCATTTCAACCCAATCAACATATTGAGCTGTTCTGGCGAAGCACAAGATGCACTTTCTTAAGACTTGTAATTTTTCGTCCTTGCATATCCACCCAAGTGGATAGAGCTTTGGATGTGGAATTGTCTCAATTTTCAGCTATTTGGCCAAGTATTCTGAGATGAGATTAGCTTGAGACCCACTATCAAAAAGTGTTTCTATCTTTGTGTGGTTTGAGATTATCCTCACATGAAATAGCTCTATCCTCCTCTTTTCATTTTGAGTTTCTTTTTGACAATTTAATGTGCTATAACTGGGAATTGTTTCTTGAACAACCTCTTTCCCCTTTACGTTGTTTAATACCATGGTGATACTTTTAGTCTCATCACCTGATTTAGACCCTAAGTCCTGTTCAACAGTTGCAACAATTTTTCCGTTTTCTTTGGTTTTTTCTTTATTTTTATATTTCTCTGGTTTCAGCTCTGGATGAAGCTTCCAAAAGTGGTCTTCATTGTGGCTTGTTTTTGAAAAGCTTTTGCAAAATAATTTCCCTTTTTCCTTTCTAGAGTTTGAAATCCTTTTTATTCCTTTTCCTTTAAAATCACTACCCTCATTCGCATCAAAACTGTTTTTCCCTCTAGCCTCTAAATGCATAGCTTGTACACAAACTTCATCTAGAATAGTAGGCTTAAACATAAGGATAGTGTGTTTAAGGTAACTATGCAAACCACCTATATATTTCAGCAAATTATCTTGAATTTTTAAGTCTACCATTAAGAAGAGTGCTCTTCTCCTAAATTCCTGGGTATAGTCTTTCACATTCTGGCCCTTAAGCTATCTAAAGTTTTTCTAGTTCATTATAGTCTCTTGAAGATGAGCAAGAGGATAAAATTGCTTCTTGATTGCAGAAATAAATTAAATCCATGATAAAGTAAGCTTACCATGTTTTCTAATTTCCTCTTTGGTCTTGGCTTCCCACCAGAACAAAGCTACTCCATCCATCCTTAGTGAGGCTAGTTGTATTTTGGTGTCGTCATCATGCAGATTTTGAATCCTTAAATAGACTTCCAATTGTCTGATCCAATTACCTAATTTCTCTGCATTCACTTTATCGTTAAACATTGGAAATTCAAATTTGACATCAATCTTTAGAAAAGTATTTTTACCAGTGGTTTTCGACTTATGTGACTGATTTATCGAAGTTGAGGAAGACGATGTAGAGGAAGAGGATGACGATGGAGATGGTGGATCACCATTTCCTCAAATCCCTTTCTTTGACTGATCATTACCCTTATTTCCTCCTGAGGAATCCTCTCCTTTTTTGCTTTTAGACCTTTCTCCAGCAATCCTATCATTTCTTTCTTGATAGAGGATCCTTACCATTTCAGTCATATCCAATAAATCTTTTCAAAATACCCTTTCTTCTTCCTTGGGATCCATGTCTTCATGAGCTTCTCCTTCTCTTGAAGACATGGTTGTAGTTGCTTCTAGGGATCTTGGAGGTGGTTCTATGACCCTTCTTGGTTGTGGATTAGTTTGTGCACTAACCAATTTTCCTTCACCTCTATTGATTTTTAACCTAGTTCGCATCAAAAATTGCAAACAATGACTTAATATTTGCACAAAAAAAATGCTGAGTAAAAACTCTAGCTTCTACAGCTCTAAACCTGACCTCTGATACCAACTGATCTGAAAATGGATTTACTTGAAAATGTGTTCAAGGTATCCACTTTCATTAAATTAAATGTGAAATTTCTTAGATCTATTCCAGAGATTGACTGTAGGTGCATTTACTGGATATGTCACCTTTGATAAAAGGATGAGATCCAAAGGCTACTTGGCCCTTTAAATACTATGTATTTAGAACTTGAAGAAGATAACACTCATGATCTGAAAATGAAACGAATTTTATTTTCTATTCAAGGCATTCATTTCCATAAAATGATATGTGAAAACTGTCATTCATGTCTTGCAATTGAAACAAAGTGTTTTTGGTAAATTTATGAGTCTAATGTGTGAAGGAGTGTTATTTCTTTTTATTGTTTAACATATTAAATCTAGAAAAAACAACAATATAAAATCACATAATATAGCACAACAACTGATGCCATATCAAGACATATCATATGTTTGATTGAGGAAAACATATTGGTATAAAATGAGGATGCCATATTAGATGACCATGAAGAATGTATAGATATTATCTTTTAGAAGGATACCAAGCATAATAAATCAGAACAAAGAGTAGTCCTAGATGAAGCATGTTATTTGAGTCCTTGGGACAAGGTATTGTTCCAAGATCCTCTTGCTGGCCTCTTAGAATCATCTAAAGAAGGAGTATGCTATGCCATGAATGGGTTTTTGCAAGATTTGAGGAAAATTTCGAACACTTATGTTCAATGGCAATTGAGATGGGAGTGGCCATTTTGTTTTTTCAGCCTTCTCAAAAAGTTGAACAAGAATCAATCATGTAGTCATTTATTTGATTGGTTACATTGGAAAGAAGAGTTCACTTAGTATATTTATCATCTCGAAGTTATATTAGGGTAGGTAGGTGTGAAAATAAGCTCAATAATTTGGGCATTTTTCCACTTTAAGTTTTAGATTGCTTTTTGGTTTTCAGTTCAAGTGTGTTCCATGCTTTAGTTTGCAGAGAGTATTGATTTCAGCTTGAATATTGTTAGCCACAGAGGTTTTGTCACAGATAAAGTTGTTGATTTGGGATCAGCCCAATGGATCAGGCCACTAGTATACAGTGTTCTTGACACCTCCTGATGGAGCTTCCATCCCCAACTGGAGCCACTGTTAGGCTCCTATAATTGAAAATATCACAAGGTGACTGATTATTTATTAGATTTTTCATATTGAAAATAATATTCCATGGCTATCATTTATTTCCAGAAAGAAGGAAGGGAAATCCTGATTGTCAAGGGCCTCAAAGGAAACAATTTTCCTTTTTAGTTCATTTGAAAGAGGAAAGTGTTGTTGATAAGGTGTAATGGTGAGAAAAATTCATTTCTTCCCTCATTTTATTTCATTTACCCTCTTTTTCCCTTCATTTTTTCAAGCTCTAAAGCCCCACGCTTCATTTCTTTCAAAACCCCTTTTTTTTAACTATTAAAATCTTATTTTTATAGTTAAAGAAGTAGCTCCACGTACCCACCAAAAGCCATATCATATTTCCCATTTAAACTTACCATATATTTCCTTATTCGCAGCTCCGCCCCCCACTTTAGGCCGCTTGATATATATATATATATAAGGCATAGACCGCATAAGCCTTACCTTTTTGTATCGACACTTCACAAAAGTCGTAGCCACATTCCATTTGCCACTTTATAACTCCGTTGATGAGAAATAGTGGGACCCTTCCCACCATGTCACCCTTTTTCCACCCAACGTCACACATCATAATCGGAGTTTTTTATATTTACATGTTAACACATCGTAGGTCAAGTGGTGATGCGATAAATAAATGGAGTTGCGATGTGATGTGATCATATATCGCACATAATTGAGGCTCCTTGTTATCATTAAGATGTGCGACGTTCGATAAACTTTGAACCCTACAGTTTGTGATGTTGGTGGGCCCCCATCGCACTTTGAACTTCACAAGCTTTACAATTTACCTGCCCGAGCTCATAACAAAGGCGTCGATCTGCAGGCTATAGGTGGGCCACTACCTTGCCACATCACCTCTGACCCCACCATCCACTCATATCCTGCACACTATTCCTCACCTCTCCGTCACCCCTGCACATCATCCCACATCCGAAAGACCGTAATGTTTTTCAAGCCCCCCTCGGCGTTCAAACTTTAACCATGGGGGGGGGGGGCTAAATAGGAAGCATATCTTATTTATTCCACTCGTGGCGTTACCGAACTACCTTGTAGCCTTCACAATCACTTCTTATCACCTACCCCCCCCCCCCCTGCTCTTCTCTACAAATGAAACCACTCCTCGTCCCCATGCCTACTCCTACCACCAATGCTCCAGGTTGAAAAACCGTACACCAATCCACTACTCCACGTCATCTATTGACTCCCACCACCATCTACTCACGTAGCCATTTTGCACCATTTCCATTCGAACGACTTATTAATTTTTTTTGTATATTAGAGGGGACTGTGGGTTTCTGACTATGGTTATGAGTTGGTTTTTCATTTTAAAACTCCCTGCAGCAGTCACTGACGTAGCAAATACAGAGGCGGTTAGAAGGCAGAATGACCATTTTGACGGTGAGAATAGTAATCATATCTACTGAATCAGCCAGCGCAACAATAGATATAATTATCCAGCAATGTTTTCTGAAGAAGCAAATCTAGATGTCAGTTTTGTTTTATCATTTCCTTTTCGGCATCATTCAAGCCAGATTCTGATCACTCTGTAATTAATAACGGACTACTAAAGCCACTAATTTGGAAATACTTATCTTATCATCGCTTGCATGGTTCCATTTGTCAATTTCTTCTTGAATGTAATTAATAACAATCACTGTAGTAGGTAGAGTAACCAACTGAAGTTTTATTTAAGTACTGCATGCATTAGCAGTAGAAAGAAGATACCAGAAGGGGGAAAACCATTGTAATAGGGTCATCTGGCTTTAAATACTCTTATGTGGATGAATGAAAGGACACTGTTTCCATATTCTTGTGTTATGATCTATGGTGAAGAGTTCATTTTCCTATAATTTGTCACTCTATAGTTTCACATACTGTTTTCTTTCTTTACTTTGGATGAGAAATTTTTGTGTAGGATTTTCCATAGGGCACCTTGCTCAGTCTCGAAATAGTAATTTATGTTTTTCTATGAGATTTGAATGTAGGATTCAGAGAAGGTATGCTCTGGATTCACATTGAACCTTAATCTCCTCCTCCTTTCCACTTCACAAGTTGTAGAGATCCATTTACATGGCTAGCTTGCTTGGTCTCACATGATTTCAGTTATTCATCCATTTGAATTTGTTTACACCTGTTTGACTCCATAGCCCAATGGCCCTCTTCTGCTCTCTCAACCACAAATTATCAAACAAACCCCTTTGCACTAATAGCTAGCCTAAAATGGCCCTATAAACAAAGAAATATATAATAGAGAGATCCCTCTCTGGGTGTAGGAAGGCTAGATCCTAGGCCTAAATCGGTTTTGATGTTGGCCCTCCAGAATTCTGTCTTCAGTCTTCGGAATTATGGGGAGCTAACATAATGGCAGCCATACTGGGGATGAACTATCTCTAGAAATGCACTTCAAGTTTAAGTTTTTACTTTGATGGTGAATAGAAGTCAAACACCAGAAGGTTGTTCCATTCACCTGCAGATTCTATTGACAAAAAAATCCAGAAACAAAGATTCACTTGCGACTCCACAGGCTCAAAATGGGATCAGTTGCAAGAAGATATGCTCCAATGAACAAAGATCACATTTTCGGCTTCCCAAACAAAATGCCTCAGGTAAATTGGAAAAGAAATCTTCCTATTTTTCGAGATGAGGATTTTGATGATGCTTTGTTACATCTCATTAAATTTCATATACATTCATGGAAGCTGAAAGTCAAATGGAATGAGGATTTCCTCATGAAGATTTTCCTGGAAACATTATAAGGGAAAGCGAGGGAATGGTATGAAGGTTTAAACCCTAGCAGTTTTTTTTCTTTGAAATATTTCCACAAGGCATTTTATTAAAATTATAAAGAATATCCTCCATCTTTATCATTAACTAAAAATTTTTGTGATCAGTCTGAGGATTTCATACAATACCTCGAAAATGTT
Organism: Pinus albicaulis; assembly: GCA_034641835.2. Taxonomy (NCBI): domain Eukaryota; kingdom Viridiplantae; phylum Streptophyta; class Pinopsida; order Pinales; family Pinaceae; genus Pinus; species Pinus albicaulis. The sequence continues at coordinate 220,463,065 of CM076579.1, forward strand.
GATGAAGATCTAGGAAATATGCATGAGGAAGATCTCTTAGAAGCAATTTATGGATTTCATTCTCAAGTTAACTATCATGATAACCAAGAGTATTTAGTTGAAGATGAAAGCAATCAAGAAAATAAAGTAGATCCCCAAGATCTCTCTGTGGAGACAAACGATAATTCATATGTTCTTTTGTATGAGGCTAAAGAAGATATTCACTCTCATGATCAGTCTTCATGAGAGCAAGAAAACAATTGTTGTTTAATCCAAAGGAAACAAAGAATACCTCCTCCTTTAACTAAAGAAGAAATTAATCAGATTCTAAGCATGTAGCTAGCCTCTCAATATTTATGTAAACAAAATATTAAATCTATGTGTTCTACTACTGATTTATGTACTAAAGTATTTCCTCATGAAGTAAAAAATGTAGAACAAATTGATACTAATGTTGTTTTACATTCTTAAGAAGGCTTATTGCTAGAAAGTACTTCTGTTCATCAAAATGATGGCCTTCAAATAGAATTTAGTAATCTCAGTCAAGACATATCAGGTTTGCTTGAGGACAACATATTGGTATACAATGAGGATGTCATATCATATGACCATAAAGGATGTATAGATATTCTCTTTCAGAAGGATATTGAGCATAATAAATCAAAACAAAGAGTAGTCCTGGATGAAGCGTGTTATTTGAATCCTCGAAACTAGGTATTGTTCCAAGATCCTTTTTTTGGCCTCTTGGTATGCTATTCCATGAATGGTTTGTTGCAAGATTTAAGGAAAATTTTGAACACTTATGTTCAATGGTAATTGAGATGGGAGTGGTAATTTTGTTTTTTCAGCCTGCTCAAAAAGGTGAATAAGAATCAATCATGTAGTCCTTGACTTGATTGTTTACATTGGAAAGAAGAGTCCACTTAGTATATATATCATCTCTAAGTAATATTAGGGTAGGTAGGTGTGAAAATAAGCTCAGTAATTTTGGCATTTTTCCATTTTCAATTTCATATTGCTCTCTAGTTTTTAGTTTAAGTGCATTTTGGACTTCATTTTGCAGAGAGTATTGATTTCAGCTTGAATATTGTCAGCCACAGAGTTTTTGTAGCAAATGAAGTTGCTGATTTGGGATCTGCCCAGTGGATCAGACCACTAGTTTACGATGTTGTTGACACATATTGAAGGAGTTTCCATCCCCAAATGGAGCCAATGTTAGACTCCTGTAATTCACAGTATCACAAGGTGACTGATTATTTCTTAGATAGTTAATATTGAAAATAATATTCCATGGCTGTTATTTATTTCCAAAAAGAAGGAAGGGAAATCCTGACTGTTAAGAGCCTCAAAGGAAAGAATTTTCCTTTTCAGTTCAATTGAAAGAGGAAAGTGTTGCTGATAAGGTGTAATGGTGAATAAAATTCATTTCTGCCCTCATTTCATTTCATTTACCCTCTTTTTCCTTTCATTTTTCCAAACTCAAAATTCCCACGCTTCATTTCTTTAAAAACCCCTTTTTTATTAACTATTAAAATCTGATTTTTATAGTTAAAGAAGCAACTCCACACACCCACCAACAGCCATATCATATTTCTTGTTTAAACTTACCGTATATTTCCTTATTCATAGCTCTGCCCCCCACTTTAGGTCGCTCGATATATATATATGGCATAGATTGCATAAGCCTTACATTACCCCTTCCTTACCTTTTTGTGTCAGCACTTAGCAACAATCCTAGCCACATTCCACTTTCCACTTTATAACTCTGTCGATGCGATATAGTGGGACCATTCCCACCACGTCACCCTTTCCCCACCGCCCATCACACATCATAATCAGATTTTTTTATATTTACATGTTAAAACATCACAGGTCAATTGGTCTAAGTGGCGATGCGATAAAGAAATGGAGTTGTGATGCGATGTGATCACATATCGCACATAATCGAGGTGCCTTGTTATGATTAAGATGTGAGAGAACCCTTAAGAAGTGTGATGTGTGATAAACCTTAAGATGTTCGATGTGTTATAAACCTTAAGATGTGTGATGTGCGATAAAATTTGAATCTTGCGATTTGTAATGTTGGTGGGCCCCCATCACACTTCGCACCTCGCAAGCTTTAGCATTTATCTCCCCGCGCTCATAAAAAAAGCACCGATCTGCAGACTATGGGTTGGCCCACCTCCTTTCCATGTCACCTCCAACCCCACCATCCACTCATATCCCGCTAACTATCCCTCACACTTTGTCATCGCTCCAGCGATGGGTGACACCCCCCCTCGGCCTTTGAACGCCTTCATGTGCATTGAGGAAGGTCTGGGCGGGCGGTATCTCTTACCTCCATTCTTGCTACATGGCATGCCTAGGCTACTTCACACCCGCCTTTTCTGATACTGCCTACCACTCCTCTACCTCGCCCCCCCCCATGAAAACAACTCTTCTCTGCAAACGAAGCCACTCCTCATCCACCTACCCGCTCGTGCCACCAATGCTTTGTGTTGACAAACTATCCACCAATCCACTGCTCCACGTCAGCTACCAATTCCCGCCACCATCTACTCACGTAGCCGTTCTATGCCATTTCCATTCGAACGGCTTATTAAAACATTTTTGTATGTTAGAGGGGACTGTGGGTTTCCGACTATGGCTATGAGTTGATTTTTACAATGGGATAAGTTGGTTTTTCATTTTAAAGCTCCCTGCAGTAGTCACAGACACAACAAAGACAGAGGTTGTTAGAAGACAGAATGACCATCATGACGGCCAGCACAACAATCATATCTACTGAATCAGCTAGCGCAACACCGAATTTAATTATCCAGCAACGATTTTCTGAAGAAGTAGAGCTAGATGTTAGTTTTGTTTTATCATTGCCTCTTCGGCATCATTAGAGCCAGATTTTGATCACTCTACAATTAATAACGAATTGCTAAAGCCACTATTTTTGCTAGAATTATCTTATCACCGCTTGCATGGTTCCACATGTTAATTTCCGCTTTAATGTAATTAATGACAATCATTGCAGTAGGTAGATTAAGCAAATACTGCATGCATTAGCAGTAGAAAGAAGATCCCCGAAGGGGGAAAACCATTGTAATAATCTCATCTAGTTGTAAACACTCCTCTGTGGATGAATGAAAGGACACTATTGTTTCCAGATTCTTGTGTTATGATTTGTGGTGAAGTGCTCCTTTTCCTATAATATGTCACTCTCTAGTTTCACATACTGTTTTCTTTCTTTACTTTGGATGAGAATTCTTTGTGTAGGATTTTCCATAGGGTACCTTGCTCAGTCTCGAAATAGTAATTTATGTTTTCCTCTGAGATTTGAATGTAGAATGCAGAGACGGTCTGCTCTGCATTCACATTGAACCTTAATCTCCTCCTCCTTTCCATTTCACAAGCTGTAGAGATCCATTGACATGGCTAGCTTGCCTAGTCTCACATGATTTCGGTTACTCATCCATTTGAATTTATTTACACCTATATGACTCCATAGCCCAATGGCCCTCTTATTTTGTCTCAACCACAAATTCTCAAACAAATCCCTTTGCACTAATAGCTAGCCTAAAATTCCCCTATAAAAAAATCTATATCTAACAAAGAGATCTCTCTTTGGGTCTAGGAGGGCTAGATCCTAGGCCTGAAGCAGTTCTGATGTTGGCCCTCCAACATTCTATGTTTAGCCTTCAGAATTACAAGGAGCTAACATAATAGCAACCATACTAGGGAAAAACTATCTCTGGTAATGCACTTCAAGTTTTAGTTTTGACTTTGATGGTGAATAGAAGTTAAACACCAGAAGTTTGTTCCATTCACATGGCGACTCCATCGGCAACAAAATATAGAAACAGAGGTTCACTGGAAACTCCACAAGCTCAAAATGGGATCAGCTATAAGGGCATATGCTCCAATGAACAGAGATCATGTTCCTGGCTTCCCAAACAAAATTCCTTAGGTAAATTGGAAAAGAAATCTTCCTCTTTTTCAAGATGAGGATGTTGATGATGCTTTGTTAAATCTCATTAAATTTCATATAAATTCAAGGAAGTTGAAATTCGAATGGCATGAGGATTGCCTCATGAAGATGTTCATGGAACATTAGAAGGGAAATTGAGGGAATGTTATGAAGGTTTAAACCCTGACAGTTTGTTTTCTTTGAAAAATTTCCATAATGTATTTTATGAGCATTATAAAGAATATTCTCCATCTTTATCATTAGCTTAAAATTGTTGTGATTAGTCTGAGGATTTCATACAATTGAAAATGTTGATGAAGATCTAGGAAATATGCATGAGGAAGATCTCTTAGAAGCAATTTATGGATTTCATTCTCAAGTTAACTGTCATGTTAACCAAGAGAAGTTAGTTGAAGTTGAAATAAATCAAGAAAAAAAGTAGATCCCCAAGATCTCTCTATGGAGAAAAATGATATTTCATTTGTTATTTTGTATGAGGTGAAATAAGACATTCATTCTCATGATTAGTATTCATGAGAGCAAGAAAAAAATTATTGTTTAATCCAAAGGAAACAAATATTGCCTCTTCCTTTAACTGAAGAAGAAAGTAATCAGATTCTAAACATGCAGCCAACTTCTCAATTTTTTGTGTAATCAGGAGATTAATTGTATTTATTCTACTGATGATTTATGTACTAAATTATTTTCTAATGAAGAAACAAATGTAGAACATATTGATATTGATGTTGTTTTACATTCTGAAGAAGGCTTTTGCCAGAAAGTGTTTCTATTCATCAAAATGATGGCCTTAAAAAAAAATTCAGCAATCTCCGTCAAGACATATTAGGTTTTCTTGAGGAAAACATATTGGTATACAATGAGGATGCCATATCAGATGACTATGAAGAATGTATATATATTCTCTTTCAGAATGATCCTAAGCATAATAAATCAAAACAAAGAGTAGTCCTAGATGAAGCGCATTATTTGAATCCTCAGGACCAGGTATTGTTCCAAGATCCTTTTTCTAGCCTGCTAGAATCATATAAAGAAGAAGTGTGTTATGCCATGAATGGTTTGTTGCAATATTTAAGGAAAATTTTGAACACTTATGTTCGATGGAAATTGAGATGGGAGTGGCCATTTTTTTTTTCAACCTGCTAAAAAAGGTGAACAAGAATCAATCATGTAGTCATTTACTTGATTGGTTACATTAGAAAGAAGAGTTCACTTGGTATACATATCATCTCCAAGTTAGATTAGGGTAGGTAGGTGTGAAAATAAGCTCAGTAGTTTGAGAATTTTTCCAGTTTTAGTTTTAGATTGCTTTCTAGTTTTCAGTTCAAGTGTGTTCCAGACTTTAGTTTGCAAAGAGTATTGATTTCAACTTGAAGAATATCAGCCACAGAGGTTTTGTAGTAGATCAAGTTGTTGATTTGGGATCAACCGAATGGATGAAGACACTAGTCTACGGTGCTCTTGACACTTCCTGAAGGAGATGCCATCCCCAGGTGGAGCCACTGTTAGACTCCTGTAATTCACAGTATCAAAAGGTGATTGATTATTTCTCAGATATGTCATATTGAAAATAATGTTCCATGGCTGTCGTTTATTTCTAGAAAGAAGGAAGGGACATCCTAATCGTAAAGAGCCTCAAGGAAAACAATATTCCTTTTCACTTCAATTGAAAGAGGAAAGTGTTGTTGATAAGGTGTAATGGTGAGAAAACTTCATTTATGCCTTCATTTCATTTCATTTACCCTCTTTTTCGCTCATTTTTCCAAACTCTAAAGTACCACACTTCATTTCTTTCAAAACAAATTTTTAACTATTAAAATCCGATTTTTATAGTAAAAGAAGAACCTCTGCACACCCACCAACAGCCATATCATATTTCCCATTTAAACTTACCGTATATTTCCTTATTCGCAAATCCGCCAGCCACATTAGGCTGCTTGATATATATATATATATATATACCACATAACCCTTACCTTACCCCTTCCTTGCTTTTTCGCGTCAACACTTTGCAACAATCCTAGCCACATTCCATTTGCCACTTTATAACTCCACTGATGAAATATAGTGGGACCCTTCCCACCATGCCACCCTTTCCCCACCACCCATCGCACATCGTAATTAGATTTTTTTATATTTACATGTTAACACATCACAGGTCAATTGGTCTAAGTGGAGATGCGATAAAGAAATGGAGTTACAATGTGATGTGATCACATATCGCACATAATCAAGGCTCCTTGTTATCGTTCAGATGTGCGGTAAACCTTAAGATATGAAATTTTAAATAAACCTTAAGATGTGCGATGTGAGATAGACTTTGAATCTTGTGATTTACAATGTTGGTGGGCCCCCATTGAAATTTTCACTTCGCAAGCTTTAGCATTTACCTCCCTGCACTCATAACAAAATCATCAATGTGCGAGCTACGAGCGGGCCCACCTCCTTTCCACATTTCCTCTGACCCCACCATCCACTTATATCTAGTTAACTCTCCCTCACCTCTCTGTTACCCCCGTGCACTATCCCACATCCAACGGTCCATAATGTTTTTCGGCCACCCTCGGCCCTCGAAATTTAACCATTGGGGGGGGGATGGGGGGGAGTCCGAAATGGGAAATATCTCTTACTAACATTCTTGCTACGTGGCGCACCCAAGCTACTTCAAAACCCCTTCGTTTATACTTCCTACCACTATGCCTGGCGCCCCCTCTCCCCCCCCGCACCCACAGCATTGCTGTTCTGTATCGTAGAGCACTTCTCGTCCACCTGCTCACTCCCTCCACCAATGCTCCATGTTGACAAACTATCCGCCAATCCATTTCTCCACGTCAGCTACCAAATCTCACCACCATCTACTCATGTAGCCATTCTATGCCATTTCCATCCAAACAACTTATTAAAACATTTTTGTATGTTAGAGGGGAATGTGGGTTTTCAACTATGGTCATGAGTTGTTGTTTACAATGGGACCAGTTGTTTTTCCATTTTAAAACTCCCTGCAGTAGTCGCTGATAGGATTACCATCACAATGGCTAGCACAACAATCAAATCTCCTAAATCAGCCAATGTAACACTAGATTTAACTATCCAACAACATTTTTCTGAAGAAGCAGAGCCAGATGTTAGTTTTGTTTTATCATTTCCTCTTCGACATGATTCAAGCCATATTTTTATCACTTTGCAATTAATAACAGACTGCTAAAGCCATTTTTTTGGCCAGACTTGTCTTATCACCACTTGCATGGTTCCACTTGTCAATTTATGCTTGAATGTAATTAATGACAATCACTATAGTAGGTAGAATAGCTAACTTAAGTTTTATTTAGATACTACACGCATTAGCAGTAGAAAGAAGAGCCCGAAAGGGGGGAAACCATTGTAATAGGATCATATGGTTGTAAATAATCTTTTGTGGATGAATGAAAGAATACTATTGTTTCCATATTCTCGTGTTATGATCTCTTGTGAAGTGCTACTTTTCCTGTAATTTTTCACTCTCTAGTTTCAGTTACTGTTTTCTTTCTTTACTACGGATGAGAATTTTTTGTGTAGGATTTTCCATAGGGCAGCTTGATCAGTCTTGAAATAGTAATTTACGTTTTCCTCTGATATTTGAGTGCATAATTTAGAGACAGACTACTCTTCATTCACATTGAACCTTAACCTCTTCCTCCTTTCCATTTCACAAGCTGTAGAGATCCATTGACATGGCTAGCTTGCTTGGTCTCACATGATTTTAGTTATTCATCAATTTGAATTTGTTTACACCTATTTGAATCCATAGCCTAATGGCTCTCTCCTACTGTCTCAACCAAAAATTCTCAAAAATATCCCTTTGGACTAATATCTAGCCTAAAATTGCCCTATAAACAAAGCTATATCTAACAGAGAGATCCCTCTCTGGGTGTGGGAGGGCTAGATTATAGGCCCAAAGTGGTTTTGATTTTGGACCATCGGCATTCTGTCTTCAGCCTTCAGAATTACGGGGAGCTAACAGAGTGTAAGGTGTGTTGTTGGTGTTTCCATGGGTTCCAATCCCTTAAGGTCATCTAGGAGGTTGAATATTATATTATTAGCCTCTCCTCACATGTTTACCCCAGTTGGATGGTTACTTGCGTAGATGTGGGAAGAGGGTGTTACAAAGTGATATCAGAGCATGGTTCAACTTTCAAACTTGATTGATAGTGTGTCGGTCATGATTTTATGTTGATTACTTATGTGTTTTCATATCTATCTTGTATGTGGCTCTTGCATTTGTGTTGTGTTGGCCATGGTGGTAGTGGTGTCGCCATGGAAGTTGTGATGATGTTATTGTCAACATGTTTTCATGAATCTATGACTGGAGGTGTGTTGTTCTTGTTCATGTATTTTCCATGCATGCTTGTTTACATGTTGTACATATCGTGTGTGCATTGATTGGTTATGATTAGGTCATATATCTGTCATTCTTGTGTATTGTATGTGTGTGCTTTTGTGTGCAGTGTTATATGTTGAATGTGCATGGGTCAGTCATGATGGGTTATATTTTCCTTATGTTCATGTATGTTTCATGATTGTAATTTTATATGTTCAAGTTTGCATTGGTGTGCATTTGGCATGGTCATGTGTGGATGATTGGACTTCAACTAGAATGACATTTATATGTTTATATGGCTAGAAATTATATGTTTATATGTTGTCATGATTATATATAAACATATACTATGGTGATTGGTTGATATTGTAGGAATTATCCTTCCCAAATTACGGTAAGGTACATTGGTTTATTGTTATTTATATTAATTGACATATGATACTTGGCAGGAAGAAAATATCAACTTGGATAGAAAGGTGGAAGACTACAATTACTCCTACTATGAGTCATATGAGTAGCATGGTGGCCACTCTTCTGATTTGGCAGACACATTAAGAAGCCTAAAGGAATAAATAAGGAGTTGTAAGGAAGATAATGACCGAATCATACAAGCACAATAGAAACAAGCATAGGTGAATGCAATACTTCTTCAGAGCTTGTCAAATTTGCAGAAACAAGGGTCATTATGGATCAATTATGGATAGGAGGATAGAGCCAATGGGGCATATGGAAGTAGGTATCCTAGTAGAGAGAGGTCAGATATATCAGACACAGTGGGAGCTGGTAGGTTTTTGGAGACTCCAGATAGGTGGGGTGATGAGTACAAGTATCATTCCAGTTATAGTTTAAATAGTCATCATGATCATAATCGATATCATTCTTACAGGAGGAGTGAAAGGAGATACATGCTAGATGAATTAAAGAAAGCAAAGCCACCTACTTTTGATGAAAACTTGAAGAAACCAGAAGATGCAGAGGCTTGGATACTTGGGATGAATAAGTTCTTTGAGTTGCATGAGCACTTAGATAACATGAAGGCCAGGACTGTTATCTTCAATTTGAGAGGTAAAGTAGACATTTGGTGGGAATATGTGAAGCAGGTTAGACACATCAGGATAGATTACCGAAGTTGGAATGAGTTCAAGATGCTTTTCAGAAATAAGTACTTTTCAGAGACGTATTACGATAGTAAGGCCAAATAATTTTATGAGCTAAATATGGGATCGATGACCTATGAGGAGTACACGACAAAGTTCTTGGAGCTATTGAGGTATGTAAAATATCTTGAGGATGATAAAGCTAAAGTTAAGCTATTTTTTAGTGGTTTCGTATAGTATTCAGAGATCAGAGTGAGTATGATGAGCCTCATACAATCGAGGAAGTCATTGGAAATTTGAAGCATTTCTATGAACAATCAAAGCACAATAATGAGTCTCAGCAAGGATGGAAAGGAAAGGACAAGGTAAATGGAAGCGTAAGAGAGAAAGGCCTCATCATGCAGACGAGAAAGAAAATTTGGCACCACAAAAGAAGTTTAAAGCATATAGACAGGGACATAGGCCATGGCAGCAACATAGTTCACGTCAGCAGCATGGAGGTAGTGGATTGGAATGGTTGGAGTGTTGGACATGCGATGAGAATCATATTAAGAGTGATTTTACAAATAATTAGGGTGGTAAACCTAATATATACACTATAAAGGAGGCACAGACTGTTGGTGATGTTGGGCAGAGCATTCCTCGCATTTATGTAATAGTGGACAAAAAATAGGCGGATCACCAAGCTTCTAGAATTGAGATGGATGGTAATATTTGTGATCAATTTATTTCTATATTTATTGATATTAGATATAATTGTAGCTATGTTAGTCCTAACTTGATCGATAAGTGTGGTTTGAATAAGGAAATGCATGCATAATCTTGGTTAGTGTAGTTTCCCACAGGTACGAAGAAAAGAGTTCACCATTGGGTAAAATCTTGTGCATTTGAACTGAACGGTATGCTTACAACAACGCATTTGAACATATTTCCATTGGGTTCCTACAGTATGCTATTGGGTATGGATTGGTTATATCTTCGTAGGACCAAAGTAGATTTATATGACAAAGCTATTGAATTCTTGGATGATAATGGGGAACCAAGAGTCCTACAAGGAAAGAAGAACACCACGTCAGTTAGGATAGTGACAGCTATGCATGCCAAGCACAATCACAGGAAAGGATGTGTGATATTTTTAGTTCATATCTCTAGTGAAATAGGTAAAAAAATTGAGGATGCAGATTTGTTGAATAGGTATCCAGTTTTGCAATATTTTTGGGATGTATTTACAATAGATATTTCATATTTTCCACCACATAAAGAGGTAGAATTTTCCATTGAGTTGGTACCACGGGAAGCTCGAGCATCAAAAGCACCTTACAGGATGAGTACACCAGAGTTGGTAGAGTTAAAATTGCAGTTGAATGAAAATTTGGAAAAAGGGTATATTAGACCAAGTGTATTGCCATGGGGTGCACCGGTGTTGTTTGTGAAGACACAAGATGGCATTCTCAGATTATGCATAGACTACTAGCAGGTGAAAAAAGTAACCATCAAGAATACATTCCTACTACCAATGATTTATGATTTGTTCGATCAGTTGAAGGGAGCAGTAGTGTTCTATAAGCTCGACTTGAGATCGGGATATCATTAGGTATGAACCCAAGAGAAGGACATCTACAAGATTTCATTCAGGACGAGGTACAAGTATCATGAGTTTGTTGTAGTTCCATTCAGTTTGACTAATGCCCCAACTACATTTATGTGTTTGATGAAAATTGTGTTGCGTCCTTACTTGGAGAATTTTGTGATTGCGTTTATTAACGATATATTGGTGTATTCTAAAAATGAGGAAGATAATGTAGAGAATTTGTCAATAGTATTGAGTTTGTTGAGAGAACATCAATTATATGCTAAGCTCAGAAAATGCAGTTTATTTCAGACTGAGCTACACTACTTGGTACATGTTGTATCCAAGGAGGGCATTGCAGTAGATATAGAGAAGATAAGGTTCATCATGGACTGGGTAGAACCTAGGAATGTAGATGAGGTGAGATCATTAATGGGATTGGTAGGAAAATACAAGAGGTTCATCAGGAAATTCTCACATATTTCTTATCCTACTACATCATTGCAGAGGAATGGTAAGAATTTTTATTGGACATAGGAGTGTGAGGCTAGTTTTTATCAGCTTAAGCAGTTGTTGACACATGCTCCAATATTAAAGATTGCAGATGTAGACAAGGAGTTTGTACTGTGCACAAATTCTTGTAAAAGAAGACTTGGTGGAGTGCTTATGTAAGATGGACAAGTGGTATGCTATGAGTCATAGAAGCTAAGTGAACATGAGAATAACTACACTACACATGATATTGAGCTAGCATCGATCATTCATTCCTTGAAGATGTCAAGGAACTATCTTCTTGGCAGGTGGTTTGTACTTATGAGTAATCACATTGGGTTGAGGTACTTGTTTGACCAACCGAAACTAAATTCCAGGAAGGCTATATGGTCATCCATGATTAGTGAGTGTGACCTCGAGATCAGGTATATCAAGGGAAATGAGAACAGGGTTGCATATGCTCTTAGCAGGAAGGTATAGGTAAATCACTTAGTAGCGATAAGATCCTATGGGAAAAACTTACAGAATGGGATCTTGGAGGCAGGTCAACAAGATCGTAGGTATACTGATATTGTGCACAGCTTGTAGCATGGTATAGGTACATTTACAGGTTCAGGTGAAAGTGAAGGTACAAGTACAGGTGGTATAGGTACAAGTACACATGTACAATATTTGGATTACCATCTCACAGTTAATGGATTGGTTAGGTTTCAAGACAGGATATATGTACTAGACAACACTGAGCTCAAGAAGGTGATATTGAGGGAGTTTCATGTGAAACCATATTCGGGTCACTCAGGTTACCAGATGAATTTGACTGTAGTGAAAAAATTCCACCATGGGCCAAATATAAGGAGGGATGTGACAGAGTTTGCAGCCAGATGTTTTGATTTTCAGATGGCTAAGCCTGATTATAAACATCGATGTGGGTTGTTATAGCCGATTACGATTCTAGAATGGAAATGAGAGGTCATTTCCATGGACTTAGTGACAAGTTTTCCTAAGATAGCTAGGTAGAACGCTTCTATTACGGTTATTGTGGACAAGTTGACAAAGGTTGCACACTTCATTCCAGTGAATGCTACATACTCAACAAGTGATGTAGCACTGGCATTTATTCGAGACATAGTTAGATTGCATGGTGTTCCGCAGAAGATTGTGTCCGACAGGGATGAATAGATCTATTCCAAGTTTTGGAAGTATTTTTTCGCTGGTTTGGGCACTGATTTGGCCTTTAGAAAAGCTTATCATCTGATGACAGATGGGAAGATAGAAAGGCTAAAAAGGTTACTAGAGGATATGTTGAGGATTTATGTCATGCATCAGCAGCACAAGTGGGAAAAATATATTCCACTAGTAGAGTTCACATACAACAACATGTATCAAGAGTCATTGAGGATGAGTCCATTTTAGGCTATGTACTGGCAAATTTGAAACACTCCTATCAATCAGAGTGATCTGGTTAAGAAGGTACTGATAGGACCAGATATGTTAGCAGAGAGGGAAAAGAAATGTAGGTCATCAAGAAGAAATTGAAGGTAGCTCAGGATAGGAAAAAGAGTTATGCAGATAGTAATAGGGTGTTCAAGGAGTTTTAGGTTGGGGATTAGGTGTGCTTAGGTATCAAGACCAAGAATATATCGTTGCAGATTGGATCATGTGCGAAGTTGGCACCACGATTTTGTGGACCCTTCAGGATAATTGAGAGGATTAGACAAGTCGCCCATTGACTTGCACTGCCTACCATAGTGAAATTCCATGATGGGTTTCATATGCTTAAAAATTATTTTAAATGTGTTGATCATGTGATTGACTGGTTTGTATTACAGGTGGAACCATATGGCGAATTCCTGTCGGAGACTTAGTGTATATTGCAGAAAAAGGTTTTCATGCTCTAGAACCGAGCAATAGAGCAAGTTAAAGTGTAATGGAATCACTTTGGGCCCGATGAAGCTACATGGGATTAGGCATATAAAATGTGGGCCATGTATCCTTCCTTGTTTGTCAGTTGAGGCAAAGCAGTTTTAGTGTGATGTTGGTATAGGTTTGGTATATGTTTTGCTGATGTTTGCATATGTTTTTTGATGTGATGGATGGATGTATGTACATAGGTATATATATGTAAATATCACCATGAGTTATGTTATAAAGCTCCAATAATCGGTATGGTCTCATGTCATTTGAGTTTTAATGTTTTTATGATGTCATGTTGGTTTGTTTTTCAGTAGGTTGATCATTGTAAATACTACAACGAGCAATGTTATAAAGCTCCATCATCAGTATGGTTACTTTTCAGTGGTTTCGTTGAGGTATATGTGTAGTTGAACATCGATGATGGTGTCCCCCAAAGGGGAGGGTTTATAACAGCCCTGGACAAAATTCCATGTAATAAATGTTAATAATAATAACCACATTTGATGGGACACTTATTCCAAGATGAATGCTGGCAAAAACATCCTAGAGGGTGTGGATTTGGCTTATTATGGCTAAGGAAATTGGAAAAGGCTATGGCTAAGGAATTAAAAAGGAAAAATTATTTTTTGGTACACTTATTTATGAAAATAATGCAAATTAGGAGAAAAAGGAGATGAAAAGTCATAGTTTGCATGCGAGGAGGAAAATGAAGGAAAATAATGGAAAATGAATAAAACAGGGGCCTCTTCCATAAAAAGGATTATGAGTATTGCTTAGTACCTTTTTTCAATTTAGTTTTGGATCTCTCTCATTATTCTCTCTCTCTCTCTCTCTCTCTCTCTCTCTCTCTCTCTCCCTTGGACACTTCAATTTTTTGGAGCACTTTGGAATTTTGAGAAAGAAAGAAAAGAAGTAAGGAAAAAGGAGGAAGCAACCAAGGAGGAGAAAGAATCAAGCAGCTACAACAAGATTCTTGGTAGGTATTGATTTGCATGTGTATTTTCCTTGATATATTAGTATGCATGGTATTTCATGTGGTTTTTTGTTGTCTTGGCATGTGTTTTTAAAGGTATGGCAGTGTATTCAACCTAGCCTTGTCATTTCCGGATAGCCATGGTCTTTTGGTGTTCTCATTTTTTATTTTTGCTAGATCATTGGATGGATTCGAAGTTGAGTGAGGTAGATATCTAAATGATATAGAATTGGTTGGCTTTTTGCCTCAGTTTAGGGCATATTAATATGAGTTTGGATTGCAGTAAAGCCTAAGAGGTGGTGGTTTTCTCTCCATTTCCGGCCTAGGAAACCTGGTTTTGGGATTGTGGTAAAGCATGGAGAGTATGTCTTTGTTTAGGGCCTAGTGACCCCTGATTCAGACTGTGGGTTGCGGTAAATCCTGAGAGACTAGGAGACGGTAAAATTCCTCATGGTTTAGGCAGAGAGAATTCAATGATATGCATGCTTGCGTTGACTCAGTGATCGAGGTAGATCACGCAAAAGTCAGTTATGAAATTTTTATTGATGGGGGTGAGGTGGTTTACCCTTGAGATTCTTTGGTTGGTTACTTTGGTTTAAGTCCCACATTCATGCTTGGAATATATCATGGGGGTGATTGATTGAGGTTGATTTCGCTCAGCCTATATATGGTTGGGTGGAACGTGGAAGTCCCATCTTTAGTTGTTTTTTACATTCTGTAATGAAGAGGTCATTTATATATTATTTTGTATGAAAATGTACTAGTTTATTTATGGATTTTATTTCTATTGCATCCATTGTATTTATGTTATTTATATGGTGGTTATGGGCATGTATTCGATCTATGATGATGTATGGCTATATTCACATTTTTTCCTATAAATGATTATCCGATGTATCTATTATAAAATAGATTGTATGATAGCTTATGGTGTAAGGGAGAAATTCTTCTTAGCCATTCTTAGATAAAAAAGAGACCCATTTGTTTAAATATGTTGTTTGTGCATGTAGATGCTATGTTTTTGACATGTTTGAAAGAATTCCTATCATGGTTAGCTGGGGTCCGATGAGTTCTGGTTGATGTGATTGCTTCCATGTGTTTTTTTAATGTTATTAATCCTCTCCTGAAGTTATAGGAAGTTATGGGCAATGACATGGGCTCAGGGGCTGAAAATATGGCACAAATCCTGGAGCTATAGGAAGAAAATTCATTGTTTGGGCTTCAGCTGCTACCTTGACAATGCTAGTCCACACTTATAGGATCTAAAGCCACTCCATTTCCCTTATATTCCCATGAATCAGCCTCAGAGGGGCTAAAAATCAGTCCCTCTCAGGGAACAAGGCCATGGGAGGTTGCGTTACCTCACTGGGATCTCAATGTTGCAGTGTAAGGTGTGTTTTTGGTGTTTCCATCGGTTCCACTTCCTTAAGGTCATGTAGGAAGTTGAATCTTATATTAGTAGCCTCTCGTCACATTTTTACCCTGGTTGATTGGTTACTTGGGTAGAAGTGGAAAGAGGTTGTTACATCTTGTATAAGGATC
Source organism: Pinus albicaulis (assembly GCA_034641835.2). Taxonomy (NCBI): domain Eukaryota; kingdom Viridiplantae; phylum Streptophyta; class Pinopsida; order Pinales; family Pinaceae; genus Pinus; species Pinus albicaulis. Next base: position 220,478,965 of record CM076579.1, read on the forward strand.
TTAGGTCCACTATCATTGTACTAAACATTTATGGCCTCCCCAAAAACCACAAAGCCTTTTAGGAAAAAATTTTTATACTTCCCTCATAAACTCAAGAAACCTCATCTTTGGTGGGGATCTAAATTTTTTTGTTGATGCGGTAGAATCCTAGGGTCCTAGGGAGAGACCTGATCTACTTACAGAGTAATTTCTAAACAAAATTGATCAGAGAAAGTTACTGGATGTTGAACCTGTCAAAATTGTCCCTACCTGGTGGAATCATCAAACTAGGGACGAAAAAGTGGTGAAGAGAATCTACATATTCTAATCATAGAAGGTTTGATGGACAACTTCAATATCATCATATAATGGGTTGGGAAAGGATGTTAGTCCCATCACTCCCTAATCCTTCTAGAGATAGAGCGAGATATAACCAAGCCTAAAATCCCTTTTAAAATGAACTTAAACTCATTAAAAAATGAAGAATTCACAAATATATTCAAATCCTATTAGCTATTCAATTTGAAGCAAATTTGAATATCATCAAATAAAAGTCAAAGTATTAGGCCAAGAGAAATAAGTTAGAATATGATATGGCATTGGAAAATATTGAAGACTGGATTTTGGAAATCTCAAGCTGGTAAGGGAAAGGGTTTTAATCTGATGATGCCATATTAGATCCATACAAGTTAGAAAAAGAGAGAAAGGAGATATTAGAAGACGAGGAGGTTGAATGGAGACTAAAAGTTCAAGCCATTTGGTTGCAATTTCAAGACAAGAAATCCAAATTATTCCAAGCTTATGCAAAAAGATGGAAACATAGTAACACCATTTTGATCCTAAGGGACCCTCAGGGTAGAGAAGTATCAAATTTTGAAGGGCTTTCTGATATTGGAATTAAACACTTACAGAACCTATTTCAGGCATAAGAGGAAAAATTAATAGCCTAAATTATTAAAATGACTCTGCTCTTTCCCTAGGTTTTTGATCATGAAGAGAAAAATGCACTGATGTAAGAAGTTACAGAGGAAGAGCTCAAATAAATTATACATAGCTTCCAAAAGGAAAAAATCCTAGGTCTGGATGGTTGGACTATGGATTTCTCTATAGGTCTATTTGATATTATTGGGAACGATATGTTGTCCGTAATAGAGGAATCTAAGAAGGATGAAAGAATAATTGCAACCTTCAATACCACTTTCATATCACTCATTACCAAAGTGGATATTCCAGAATCATTTGATGAGTTCTGTGTCATTTCACTATCTAATGTGATTTAAAAAGTTATTGTGAAATTGATCGTAAATATAATGAAGTTGATCATTTCCAAATCTATCTCAAAGGAGAAATTTACTTTTCTAGAAGGAAGGAAAATACATGAGGTGTTGGTGTGGTATAGGAAGGCATGAAAAACATTAAGCTATTAATTCTTATAGGAACCGTCATCAATATTGATCTCTCAAAGAATTTTGAAAGGGTCAGTTGGATTTGTATACACCTTATTCTAACTCACATGGGTTTTAATATGGATTTCATCTTGTGGATAATGAGCTGCATTCAAACTATCTCCTTTGTATCTCTAATAAATGGCTCAACCTCTTCTTTTTTTCATGCGAAGTGTGGCCTTAGACAGGGGTTTCTCTTATCCCTTGATTTTTCTCTTAGTTGTTAAGGGTTTGAGCCACCTCCTAGTAGATGAAAAAGATAGAGGGGATTTCAAGGTACACTTGTGGCTCGGGCCTTAGCATTGGCATACCTCTTGTTTGTCAACAAAATCTTGATATTCTATAATGGATCCATAAGAGAGGTAGTAAATTTCGAGGATATCCTTAACCTCTTTGGAAGATCGAAATATATGACTATTAACAATAGGAAATCATCTCTCTCTTATTTCAATCTAGAATAAGGGGAGGTGTGGCTAATCTCACAAATTATCCCATTTGAATCAAAGCCTTTGGAGGAAGGGATGAAGTAAATGGGATTGAAATTAAATCCAAATGACTAAAATAAGATGAAATAGTGATGGCTTATTGACAGTGTTGAGAAAATATTAAAAATTTGGAGCTTTAAGTGGATTTATATGGTAGTTTGTCTTGTTTTGATAAAATCAATATTGGATGTCATTTTTGTCTCGAGATATCACTGGCATGGGTCCCTAAGTGCATCATGGAAGAAATTAGGAGAACTAGCTTCAAATTCCTCTGGTCAATAAATCAACAGAATGGGATTCTTCCTTGTGTCATGTGGAATAGGATAGTCACCCAAAAGCTCTTGGGAGGATGGGGGTTAAACATAGTTATGTTCTCTAAGGCCTTGGTGGTTAAGTTCATCTCGAGACTACTCTCAACTAAAATTTTATGGACCTTGGTCGTCATTCAAAAATACATTTCTATGAAATCACTGGAGTATTATATCATAAATGTGAATAAGCCCAAGGATAACATATCATCCATATGGAGGGTGGTTCTAAACGTGTTTGATATCATTAATAATGGGTTAGATTGGAAAGGTGGAAAGGGTGATAGAGTGCGGATGAGAGTATACCCTTGGATAGGGAGTGGATTTAGTGCTATTCTCCCTAAAACACACATTTATTTCTTGGGGGAAAGGTTTATTTAAATGACTCCCCATATTGGTAACCAAGACAATACCACCTTTTATAGACAAGGTAGAAAATCAACAATGGAGTTAGGAATTGAGGATGCTCTTTATGAAAATTGAAATGGTTATTGATGCTGCCTAAGTAGCAAAACCCACAATTGCATATAAAAAATGCATGTCACATTCATTCCCATAATTTTCCATCTCATACTCAGAAATTTATTTTGTTCATTAAGGTTTCATACCCTTTTAACAATCCCAAGTTAACCTTATAAGCGGAAGTTCTTTGATTTCTCTTATCTAAAGTATAAAATTTTTATGATTTTAAATACTCTTAAGCAGAAGCATATTTCCTTTCTCATTTACATTTAAAAACCATATAAAAATACCATTCCGATATTTCATTCTTAGGAATTCGACTTAGGTTAAAATACCCAAGCGCTAGCATAATGTCATATCCACTTATGATTTCTAATTCTATGGTTTAAACCCAAATAAACCATATAAATATTATGGCCCAAAACTTTATTTCAATCTACATATCCAACTCACTCATTTAACATGTCTTACCTTATCCAAAGTCCTATCACCCTTATGATGAATTATTTCTCCGTTCACTTCTATTATAATAGAAATATAATAGAAATTAACATACCTTTATGAACCATGCCACAATACTTGCATATCCTTGTGGAATTCCATTTTACCCAAAATTTATGTTATAAAGTTAAAATAACACTCTATAAATTACCATTTCACCAGTCAGTCGACCGCATCGAGGCTCACTATATATGGCCCACACTTTACCAAAGAAATATATGCATTTACCAATAATAAAGGCCAATAAACATTAATATATTTTTGGACCCACATCATATCCAACTTACCTATTCACCGTCCATCATTATCAAATCTGACGGCTGACACTTCATTGCGCTCCAACCCAACGATCCAATGACTATCACATAACTAAGATGAATATATTTTAATTTTCCAAACTCACGCGAAATAGGTGGTATTGAGGCACCACGTGTCACTTTCTAACTGGTATCGCGTTCGCTCAAGACTTTACCGCTTAACGCTCAAGAGCTGCACGAAAACCATTGGTTGGTTTTTAAAACTGCCTTCACTGTTCCGGTTGCTTCCGGTTCCATACCATCCCGATTCATGGTTCCACTTCTTATTGCGGAAAATAGAGATATTTTCTCTGTTTTACTTTCAAATGACAACTATAATTAATCTCCATTCTGGCACTGATTCGACTAGAACATCATCCATCAAACCAGATTTGTTGTGATTCTTTTTAACCTTAATTTCTCGCTTGAATACACGTCTTATGCATTAGACCCCAAAATAATTACAGATCCTATTTCTCACTTACACAGTGTTTCCAAAATATCGATTTAAATATCATTGTGTCATTGATCCATTCAGTGATTGATGACTGAATTTAGAAAATGAAAACTCATACACTCTTCTCACATATATATACAAACCCTTTATGTACTTCAGCTCAAGATATTATACCTTGTCTTGACATTTACATCAAATTTTCCATTGTATACAGAACCACCATTTCAAACCCCTATTACAGATTTTTATCACACACCTATTCATAAACTCTGAGCATTTCTCACACACAATTAATAACTCAGAAAACAATCTCTTTATATATAAATAATTATTTACACGGGTTTCTTCTTCCCTCAGGTCTGGTTTTCTGATAAATGGCCTTTCTGTCAAATTTTCCCATAGGCTTACAACAAACCCCTGTCTGTCTAAAAATTAAATCTCTATCTATACTACTGTCTGCTTTTTCCTTGAGGCTTTACAATTTATACAAAAGATGATGAACCAATTTAGGTTCAGATCCTCCATTATCTCAACAAAATCCTTCAAATCCTCTAAGTCCTAAAATCTATCCTTTATCCCTAAAAATCCTTTCAAACTCATAAAATCATGGAACCAATTCTACTTTAGGAATTACAATTAAATTTCAAATCTCTCATTTCCTATGGAATATCAACTATCCTACTTCCCTCATGTTCTCCAATCATTCTTGAAAATTTACAAATTTCTCTCAATATTATTTTAAATGTCACTCAAAAACATTAATAATTACATAAGAAACCAATATTCTTTTGAAAACACAAGACCCCTATTTCTATTAAAATACAAAGGATTTTCTTAGCCTAATGCTCCTGCATCAGTTATCTAAATGATCTCTTAGCTAGCCACGTCAAGTTAATTGAGAGGGAGGAAAAATCGGTTTGGTGTGGCTCCCTTTTTAGATATTACACCCAAACTTGGCTATCTTGTTATGTTTGCAGATAGGGCCCCTATTGAGCCAAAGTGGTGGTGGAGGGTGATTTTCAAAGTAAAATGTCTAGCTAAAGCCAAAATATTCTTATGGTGTATGATGGCTAACAAGGCTTCCAGCTCAAAATTTATATGCAAGTTATTTTCTAGTGGTTTGGGATAGGGCTCACTTTGCAAGAGTAGTGAAGAAACCATTGAGAATGTTTCTAAACAATGTCCATTTTTTTAGAAAGTTTGGGATGCATGTTGTTCTACCTTGGGAGACAATCTATGGCGGAAGGAGATTAGTGCCCAAGACATTTATCAATAAAAATGATGAGAATATTTTAGTGTCCCAATGTTCTTAAACACAACAAATTTAATCCTTATCAGTATCCAGTATGAGAACAATATTTCAAGTGGTCATCTAGTGATGAATACAAATGGAAAAATAAGACATGAAGAAGTGATAATTTAAAGTCTTTGAAAATAGGCTGCTTATGCAGAATCTCGTGTTTCAGAATTTAGAAGAAGAATGGAAGAATTAGGAGGTGAAAAATATAATAGAGGAGCACATAATTAAGGATTTTAACTTTAACTTAAAAAACTGTAAAATTAAATACCAGTAGCTTAGTTACTCAATTCTAAAGAAGAAAGAAATAAAAAATATGATGCAACATGGAAAGACGAATCATATTCAACAAATTATGGAATCACTGTGAAATATTTATTCATAATCACATGGAGATCCAAAGTAAAAAACATTTTCCTTTCCCCTAGAGCCAGCTATCTAATCAATTATAAAACTCAATTTTAAAACAGTTAATAGACTATTTTTGGCAATATTCTTTTCAAAATTCTCTTCGAATTAATGAAATTACATTTTCTTATTTCACATTATATATATTAATAATAATAATATATATAATATATTTAAAGCCCACTTGTTTTAAATATTTATATATCTGAACATTTTCATTTGAATAGACTCATAATACATAGAAAAAATTAATGAAGGAGAATCAAATTTTCAATGTACGGCTATAGAGATAATGAATATGGATGGCGTGTGGGTCCCATTGTCATTTCCGCACATAACTTCCCCAAAAGTATAAACTGCTTGCAGAGGCACCTTTGGTGGTTTCCAAAAATTAATAGAGTGATGCCACATTGAATATCAACCGTCGATTTATTCAATGACAGTTTGGGAAAAAATGTTTACGGGATCACTTGTTCGCATATGTTTCATACAAATTGTGCTTCTAGGTTTTCGTTGATTTGAGGAACTAATAACATGTACCATCAATTTAGTTTGATTGGCTATAATGATAATCTTGGTTTGTCTCATTCAGTTTATTTAAAAACCACTGCCATTTCCAAAGCTTATGAACAATATGGAAGCCAAAGCAAGGATTACAATCTCCTGAATTAGTATATATCAATCTTGAAATCCAACTTGCTAGTAAGTTATCAAGAACTTTTAGTGGTCAACACTAATAAGGTTTAGTTATTTAAGTCAACTTCCATCTTTTGTTCTTCTCTATCAATTCTTAATGACTATTAATGCATTCGCTGGAGCTACCTTCTATACAACGTCAAAAAGAACCCTTGATGAATCAAGAGAGAGATTATCAGATCTTTCTATCAATCACAATCCATCAGAAGTTCTAGGATTTCATCCCAAATATGCAAATCAAATTCCCGTGAGCCGTCAATAGTGTGTAGGGTGTTTTTTTATGAAAAGTGGTGCTTGAAGAAACTTAGAGAATATCCAAAAATGCTTCAAATTTTTGGAAATGTCCCATGATGAAGTCAATTGGTGTCTCTCTGCACAAAATGCAGATAACATATTTATTAAATTTTTCTTCATTTACCTGAAATAAGCAATCTAAATTCACCTCTTGGGCCACCTACATTTTCAGATATGTGCAATCATCTATTCCTAATTCTCATCTTCACATAATTATTCAAATGCATTTAAAATTTTTTGTTCCTCCCAACTCTGCTTCATCCAAGAATATCAAAATACACTTTTCACTAATTAAAATTTTCAGTTAAAAAAATCAAATCACAATTCCAGCACTCTTTCAACTTGGGTGAGCACAACAATCTTCATAGTGCTCTTGCATACAAGTCTAGTTCCTCATGATCTCCCATACTTTTCATCTTAATGAGTGCTTCTCAATTGGAAATTTCTAAGCCACTAAAACTAATCTCTTCCAAGATACCAGAGGCTACAATACCATCCATTGTTGTATTTCTCATGTGTACTGATTCACATGGATTGTTATATTTCTTGATGAGAGAAAACCAAGTATGGATGCATTGATAGTTCGTTTTCCACCATTTTGACATCTAAATCTTGATATTAGGATATATATAGTTGTTTTATTCATGGAATTGAATGAAACATAATCACTACGTGATGGGTTTATATTTTCAAATCTCGAAAGACCCATTGAGGCATAATTCACTACCTTATTATTCATAATCCAAATCCATTAGGAAAAAATAAGCTACAACACATGTAAAACAATAGTGGGTCGTGACAAAAATTGGGAGAGAGATTCTCTAGAGTACTCCTTGAAGGAATGACACTCTCATTCAATTAAATGTGCCTCTACAACCCTCCCTTGAATAATTTTTTGGGGGATTTTGCTTACTTGAAATAAGGTCCTCTTTCACGAAAATCTTGCAATCCTGAGCACATTGATGTTGAAGCTTTGGAAATTATTGTACACTTTCCTCAAGAAAAGGAATATTCCCTCTTAGAAACATTTTCAATAAAAAATGTGACCTTAGACATGGGTTTCTCTTATATTTCTTTATTTTTCTTAGTTCTTGAGGGTTTGATCCACCTCCTAGTAGATGCAAAATATAGAGGGGATTTCAGTGTAATGCTTTTGGCGCAAGCCCTAGTGTTGACACACCTCTTGTCTATAAACATAATCTTGATCTTTATAATGGATCCATAATATAGGTAGGAAATTTTGAGGAAATCCTTAACCTCTTTGGAAGATCCATATGTATGACTATTAACAATTGGAAATTATCTCTCTCCTATAAAAATCAAGAAATGGAGGTGTAAATCATCTCATAGCTTCTCCCATTTGAAAGAAAGCCTTTTGAGGAAGGGTTGAAGTAAATGGGCTTCAAATTAAAGCTAAAAAAATAAAATAAGGTGAAATGGTAATGGCTTATTGACAGGGTTGAAAATTTTGAAATGGCACCCCAAGGGGGATTCTGATTTAATTTTCCCTTAATTAAATTAGAAGTAAAATTTTAATGCCATCACATGACAACTTGTAAGTGTTAACTAAGTCAAGAAGGCTTAGTTAGCTTATTTAAATCGATTTGAGAGTCTAACTAGAGACATTTATAGTTCTTCTTGTTAGGTCCCTGTCATTTCAGCAGATTGGTGAGACTGAACCTGCAAGGAGAACACTTGAACCACTTTGGGATTCTAGGATCGAGCCCTCCTAAATCCAGAGAGGGATCTCTCTATAAGTGTAAAGATTTATTTATCTTTAAGGCTTTTGGGTATGATATTAGGTTAGTTATTAAGATAAAGGTTTTTTTTTTGGTTTTGGATGGTCGAGCATGATTTTTAGTTGAGTGGAAAGTCCTAAAATGAAAGAGTTTCAAAGGTATTAATTTGCAAGAAATCAAAACAAGATTTGGCTGATAGGATAGATATGACGCTGGTTTTTAGTCCATTGGGCTATGGAGTCATAAAAGGGTTTAATTGTGCAACAATTTCAAGAGTGGTCCAAGGGGAAATTCATCTATATCACAAGATATTTGAGATAAAATGATGGAATGGAACACTAAAAGTGTTGAAGGGCTGGAAAAATAAAATAATTTCAACTAGGATTTATCAGTCTTTCCAAACAAGAAAATAATTTTAAGTAACTATTTAAATCTGACCAAAGGACAGGGCTAACCATAGAATTCTTCGTAAAAGCTCATATTAAAGCTAACTCATCAGACAAACAAATCTAGTAATTCACATAATTACTTTCAGAAGGGATGAAAACAGATAGGAAAAACAAAGTGCAGCTTACGATCAGATAAGATACTTTTAAATCTAAACTGCTTTCATCATACTCTTAGGGAAACTTTTAGAACTACCTTTGGAGAAAGAAACTAGAAGACAGGGCAAACCATAAACTTTTATAGTCTATCTTTACTTAGCAGATAATGAAAATAACATTCAAAAAATTCCTTTCAAGCTTCACACATCAAGACAGGGGCAAACCAACATTCCTTGATAATGTGTACACTTAACTTAAGTCATTCTTAAACACACGATTTGGAGGAAAACATTGAGATAAAGCTTATCAGTCAAAGAAGGGTACTTTAAACAGTAAATCCTAACTCTATGTTTGGTGTTCTTTATCAGAGAATAAGTGGACAAAAAGGCATACATGAAAGGAAAAAATTAACACAGAAAGAAGCACTTCACCAGTGATATAGACCAGGATCCCAAGAATGATCTTGTATATTGATGTCAATCTAGTTACATTCTTCAAGTCCAATGTTTCATTTCAGCAATCATCTTTTCTTCTCAGCCTAACTTATTTGATAAAAAACAGAGCTTCAAGAGCCTCTGAAAACTATTTACATGTAGAAAATTTTGAGCACAAGTATTATATCAAATTTCTGCAACCAACCCTTTACAATGTGCTCCTCAAGAAGATTTTATAGGAAAATGAGGAGGTGGAAGAGAGAAAAGATCTAGAGGCTCAATTAATACATTTTAATGCTTCTTGGCCTTTGAGGGGCTCAATGGAGAATATTTCAGATATTTCTCTGTATTAATGGGCTTACATTAAGTATTAAGCTCGTTGGGAATATTTTGTTGACTTTAAGACTCTTTGTTATCCTTGTAATAACTCTGCTGACAGTTTAAATTAGTTTCTTTGATTGAATTAACTGTTCTACTGCATTGGGGAAAATGTTTTCTGCTTTGGTAATAACTCAGCCTCCTTCAAATGCTTTGAGGCTGCAAGTGGAATTTGGTAGCTGAGAGGATTCAATTAGCCTTTGATGTGGTAGTGGAGGCTTTCTCGGACAGTTAGATGTTATTTTTTTCTTTAAACATTGTTAACTTGATTTGATTCTATGTGTTAGGCTTAATTAGGACTAAATTTGTATTTTTTTCTTCAAAATATGTTTAATTGAGTGGATTAGGCTTTAGATGTTTGATTTAGGCCGTAATCCCTCAAACTGTTTTTAACAATCTTGAATTCTTCATCTCTGCTGTGGTGGGATCCTTTACACTGATACTCTTTACTTGATCAAATTTTGCTGTGTTTTGTTGATGTGCAGGCATTACAGGGTTCTTATAACGGCGTCAGTGTTCATGAGGCACTGGCAAACTTGGATGGGAAACCCTGTGGAACAACCTCTTTGATGAATAAAGGCCTGAGCAATCGTCATCCCCGGCCTTCAATTCTCTTTTAAAACTTTTGATAAAAACCATTAAAACCTCCACAAACAGATGAAATTAGAAAAATCCTACGAGGAAGGTTAAAAATGCTTCAGAGGTTTAGGTTTGGATCATTACTGTTGGATGAAAGCATCCAACGGTGGAGATTGCTTGCAGGGGGTCAAATAGGAGGCGATTGGAACAAACGGTGCAAGATATTAAGTCCAGGCCGTTGATGCATAGTGATCAACGGTCGAGTTCAATTCAGGAAAATATTATGTAGAAGGGTCAAATTTATAATGAAATGGGGAAATTACAAAGAAAAATGGGCAAAACCCTTGATCGATAGCGAAAACGATGTTAATGAAACTTGGGGTCTCTCGAAGGATTCTAGGCCATCGAATGAGATTGGCCATAGAGATCAACGATGGAGGTTGATCTATGAAATCCCTTGGAGGATGGCAGAGGGTGATAGTTCAAAAGTGATATTGAATGCAAGTCGTTGATCTGTAGAGATCAATGGCGGAGATTAAGCGTGATGGGATGCAATGTAAATGGGAAGGGTGGTTTCGGCTAAAGAAACAAGTGGTTTCACGCAAGAAAATGGAGGAAAGGTGGTTTCACCTTTTTGAACGCGATATGCGTTAGATCTTGACACATGGCTTTTTAAAACCGCCTATATCGCGTGAATTTGGATAATTAATCTTCAGGCTAAAAAATCACGCGAAATTGCACGTCGGCTGTCAGATCAGCGGTCTTAGATCGGACAACTATGGAGAGAGCACGATGGAGGATAGATGCTTGAGGGATAAGATGTGGGGTAGGATATGAGAAGTTTTGATCTGGACCGTTAGATAAAGGAATGAACGACGGAGATTTAATCTGGAGAAAGGTAGGAACCGAAGGAGTTGGGCCTCTCGAGTTTATTATGGACCGTTGGATGAACAGATCAACGACAGAGATTTAATATCAAGGTTAATAAAATAAAATATGAGGCAAGGGCCAGGCGGAGAAAGGGTTAATGTGAGCTGTTGATCTGTAGAGATCAATGGTGAAGATTTCATTTCAAAATTTATACAGCGGGGTTCATAAAATTTACAAAGGTTGTGAGGATTGATCTGGACCGTCGGATCTGGGTGTATGGACGGCCCAGATACAATTCGAAGGTTTGCGATCAGAGGAGGAGAGAGGAATGGGCGCATAGAAAATCTCTGATGCAATTGAACGTAGACCATTGATCTGAGGATCAGATCAACGATGGGAAATGAATCGGAGGAGGTCACAGGTGGGGGAATGGGCTTAAGATTAGATCGATGTGGGTCGTCGGATCTTGATTTGGTGGGGGAGACCAACGGCTGAGAAGCCATCGGGGGGTGCCAATCAGAGAGGGAAAATAAAATATTAAAACACAACCAATGAAATCTCCGATGTGAGATTTTGCCGATCGTTTATTGGTTTATGATCAACGGTTAGGAATGGTTTAGACCGTGAACCAATGCAACCCTCTGAAGCATAAGAAAATCGGATTTTTTATGAAATACAAAGGATATTTTGTATCGGGGAGGGGTTTTATATTATTTTTATCGCCCTATTGCGGGGCCTCTAGGAATATGAAAAGATGAAGGGATCGGGTGATATAAAGAAGAGGGGCAAATCAGAATCAGGACTTTTCCTTTAAACAAAGAAACACGCCCATCGCACAACTCCGATTGCGATAAGCGCTCGGGACTTTAACTCTTGGTCCTGGGTGTGGGTATATGGTGGGGAAGTGGTTTAGGGCTTAGCCCAAAGGGGCTTAGGCCTATAATGAAAAAATGGGTGTTTTTATGAATTTTTAAGGATTTTCAAAGGATTTTGAGGGTTTCAGTAATGTTTAAAAAGGATTTTTAAACCTTGTAAAAGGGAATTTATGAAGGGAAATAATGGAAAATAGAGGAATTTCATGGGGAAAAAGGGGATAAAAGTGAAGGTTAATAAAAAGTGAAAGGAGGGGTAAAATGAGGAAGAAATGGAATTTTTGCAGCAGTCTTTTCTTCAGGAAAATAGAAGAATTTCAAAATTAAGAGGGAAACAACAGTGAAGATTAATTCAAAGATAAGCCATCTTCACAAGACTTCAAGAACTAACAATTTTGGCATTAAAAATTATTTCTTGAAGGCTTCAAAAATGATTTAGCCACCATTTGATATGAAAATTTTTATAGGTGGCTAACAGTGGCTCCACATGGGGATGGTGCCTTCTTGAAGGCATCAAGAAATTCAAACTTGTATTCTTTGGGGGCTGATCAGTGCCTCATCCATTGGGCTGCAAATTTCTTTACTTGGATGATCTTCATTTGCTCTGAAAATGTTAGCAACCATGAAAGAAAATGGAATACTATAAAACCAAGCTTTCTACCTACCCAATCCTACTGATCTAACATTTTTTCTTCTTTCAGAGTGCACTTGGATTGGAAAACTCTTTTATAAAAATTTTATTCTTTTGACAACATAAACCTAATATAATTCTACTTGTTATTTCTCCATGAACTCGGATTAAATAGTTGAGTTCATAAGCTTCTCTACCTAATCTACTATCTGTTAGGATTAAACAGTCTAACATATTTTTATTCTCTAACTTCTAAAACAAGAAATTTAAAATCATACAAGTCAGGATTGAACAATCTAACTTGTTGCTGATCTATGGCATAAAAACAAGTTGCACATAGATAATTATTTTGCAGAAAATTAAATCAACATGGTGAAGGCTTAAGATCTAAAATTTCTAAGCACGACCTTCTCTTTTTTTAGCTCTGTTTTTAGGCTTTTTCGAGCTGTTTTTTCCTTATTTTCTGGTTCACGTTTTGGGCTTATTAGAACCAGTTTACTTCTTTTTATTGACTCAAAATTAAAACAGACTAGAGTCATTCTTCTTTTTGAAAACTGAGGTTCAGATTTTGAGCTTTTTTGAACCTTTTTTCTATCCTAATCTTCCTAACTCATAAGCCAAGATTAAGCTATTTGGAAAATCTGATTCACTAACCTATCAGCAGTAAATTGAAACTAATTAGTCATGATTAGGAAGTATGAATAACTAGGAATGTGTTTCTTAGGAGTGGCATTTGAGCTTGCACACTTTCAGACTTTGCTTCTCTTTTTTGGTATGGGGTTGTACCTTTCTTGTTTTTTACAATCTGCCCTCTTTTCTTTCTTTCATTGTTTTTGTATTTTTGATTTTTCTAACTTTGAATGCAATCATGGATGAAATATTTATAATGAGAAAAAAGATAAAAAGGCTTCCAAACATGATAGGATCAACAGAAGTAATGTTTGAGCATCCTGTCATTGACATGACCCCCAAAACGTTCAGCTCCATTCAATTCCTTCAAGAAATAGGCATTGTTACCAGCAATAGAGTGAGTGAGATAAGGGCCAAGCCATAAATTATCAAATTTCCCATGCTTTCCCTTGTCTTCTCTCCTTGAGTCCCACTTAACACTTTCTCACCAACATTGAAATTGTTGGCCTTTGTCCTTCTATCAAAAATCTTTTTGATGCTCTCTTGCTTTTGTAATGCTTTGTTGTAGACCTCCTCCCTGGTTTGCTAAAGATGCATGGTCTGATTTATCCTTCTAATCATGTCAGTGTCTTCAGACTACACTTCTTGAATCAACTTCATAACTAGTACACCAAGGCTGGTTGGAAAAATTGCATCTGTACCATACACAAGCTGGTAGGGTGACATTCCAATAGATTTCTAATTGTTGAGCTGATCTTGGATGACAAACACCTAAATTGTGAAGGAAATGTAAATCAGGTGGTGTAGTTTCTCTACTACCAGGATGTTCACTTCTATCTGGGGATGAAAGTGAAGACTCTGAATCTAACTGATCTAAATCACCAAGTGACTGTGTTCGAAATGGATTTCTTAAGTCAACTTGTGATTCTTGTAGAGCTACAAAATTTTCAGGAATAGAATTAGCTCTATGGGGTGATCTGAAAACAGTTGAAAATTTAACCTCAGGAGACTTCCTAAGGATTGTTTCAGGGTTGTCAACTCTCTCAGGAGGGTTAGGGTCAGGATAGGCTCTACTATAAATCTTTCTAGAAGCCACTATGCTGTGTTTTTCAAACCCAATTAAACAAGAAGAGTTTAACCAAATATGACAATATTTAAGAGGCTAACTGATCTGTTAAACAAGAAAAATTTAATCCTAAAGTACTCTTACTAAGTTTATATGATGTTATGATGATAATGGGTCTTCCCAGTGGAGTCTTAAGGTCTGTTTAGGATTGTGGAGTCACCAGGTGGAAATTTTTAGCTCTTTTGGAGGTAAAAGGTTTTATGGTCCACCACCATGTTTATTGAATACCAATCTGAAATATTTTTGGGTTTTCTGAGTTCTTTCAGTCCTATGGGTTCTAAGAGTGCCCTAAATCTATTTCAACACTTAGCTACGGTGATGAGACAAAGAAATTCTACTCTTATGGCTAAGCTACCTGATCCTTCAAGGTTTGATAAGCTCTTATGAGAATCCTAAGAGGTAATCAAGGGGAAATCTGAGGTCTTAAAGGTATCTAGGATGAAAAAAACTCAAAGTCCCCAGCAGAGTCGCCAAAAATGTTAGCTCCCTGTAATTTTAGCAGATTGGTGAGACCGAAGCTGCAGGGAGAACACTTGAATCATTTTGGGATTCTAGGATCTAGCCCTGATCCTGAATCCAAAGAGGGATCTCTCTAAAAGTGCAAAGATTGATTTATATTTAAGGATTTTGGGTATGATATTAGGCTAGTTATTAAGATCAAGGGTTTTTTTTTGGTTTTGGATGGTTGAGCATGATTTTTAGTTGAGTGGAAAGTCCTAAAATGAAAGAGTTTCAAAGGTATGAAGTTGCAAGCAATCAGAACAAGATTTGGCTGATGGGATAGATATGACGTTGGTTTTTAGTCCATTGGGCTATGGAGTCATAAAAGGGTTTAATTGTTGAACAATTTCAAGAGTGGTCCAAGGGGCAAGTCATCTATATCACAAGATATTTGAGATAAAATGATGGAATGGAACAATAAAAGTGTTGAAGGGGTGGAAAAAGACAATAATTTCAACTAGGATTTATCAGTATTTCCAAACAAGAAAATCCTTTTAAGTAACTTTTTAAAACTGACCAAAGGATATGGCTAACCATAGACTTCTTTGGACAAGCTCGTATTAAAGCTAACTCATCAGACAAACAATCCAGTAATACACATAATTAATTTCAGAAGGGATGAAAACAGATAAGAAAAATAAAGTGCAGCCTAAGATCAGATAAGATACTTTTAAATCTAAACTGCTTTCATCATACTCTTAGGGAAACTTTCAGAACTACCTTTGGAGAAAGAAACTGAAAGACAGGGCAAACCATAAACTTTTCTAGTCTATCTTTACTTAGGAGATAATTAAAATAACATTCAATAACTTCCTTTCAAGCTTCGCACATCAAGACAGGGGAAAACCAATATTCCTTGATAATGTTTACACTTAACTTAAGTCATTCTTAAACACACGATTTGGAGGAAAACATTGAGATACAGATTATTAGTTAGAGAAGGGTACTGTAAACAGCAAATCCTAACTCTATGCTTGGTGTTCTTTATCAAAGAATAAGTGGACAAAATGGCATACATGGAAGGAAAACAATAACACAGAAAGAAGCATTTCACCAGTGATATAGACCCGGATCCCAAGAATGAGCTTGTATATTGATGTCAATCCAGTTACATTCTTCAAGTCCAATGTTTCAGTTCAGCAATCATCTTTTCTTCTCAACCAAACTTATTTGATCACAAACAAAGCTTCAAGAGCCCCTAAAAACTATTTACATGTAGAAAATTTCGAGCACAAGTATTATATCAAAGTTCTGCAACCAACCCTTTACAATGAGCTCCTCAAGAAGATTTTATAGGAAAATGAGGAGGTGGAAAAGAGAAAAGATCTAGAGGCTCAATTAATACATTTTAATGCTTCTCAGCCTTTGAGGGGCTCAATGGAGAATATTTTAGATATTTCTCTGTATTAATGGGCTTACATTAAGTATTAAGCTCACTGGGAAGATTTTTTTGACTTTAAGGCTCTTTTTTATCCTTGTAATAACTCTGCTGACAGTTTAAATTAGTTTATTTGATTGAATTAACTGTTTGACTGTATTGGGGAAAATATTTTCTGCTTTGGTAATAACTCAGCCTCCTTTGAATTCTTTGAGGTTGCAGGTGGCATTTGGTAGCTGAGAGGATTCAATTAGCCTCTGATGTGGCAATGGAGGCTTTCTCAGACTATTAGATATTATTGTTTTTCTTTAAACACTGTTAACTTGATTTGATTTTGTGTGTTAGGCTTATTTAGGCCTAAATCTAACTTCTTTTCTTCAAACTGTGTTTAATTGAGTGGAATAGGCTTTAGATGTTAGATTTAGGCCGTAATCCATCAAACTGTGTTTAACAATCTTCAATTCTTCATCACTGTTGTGGTGGGATCCTTTACACTAATACTCTTTACTTGATCAAATTTTGCTCTATCTTGTTGATGTACAGGCGTTACAGGGTTCTTATAATGGTGTCAGTGCTCATGAGGCACTGACAAACTTGGATGGGAAACCCTATGGAACAATATCTTTAATGAATAAAGGCCTGAGGGATCGTCATCCCCGACCTTCAATTCTCTTTTAAAACTTTTGATAAAAACCATTACAACCTGCAAAAACAAACGAAATTATAAAAATCCAATGGGGAAGGTTAAAATTTCTTCAGAGGTTTAGGTTTGGATCTTGACCGTTGGATGAGAGAATCCAATGGTGGAGATTGCTCACAGGGGGTCAAATAGGAGGCGATTGGAAAAAACGGTGCAAGATATTAAGTCTGGGCGATTGATGCATAGTGATCAATGGTCGAGATCAATCCGGGAAAATATTATGTAGAAGGGTCAACTTTATAATGAAATGGGGAAATTACAAAGAAAAATGGGCAAAAACCTTAATCGACAGTGAAAAATGTGTTAATGAAACTTGGGGTTTCTCGGAGGATTCTAGGCTGACGGATGAGATCGGCCATAGAGATCAACGGTGGAGGTTGATCTATGAAGTCCCATGGAGGATGGCGGAGGGCGATAATTCAAAAGCGAGATTGAATGCGAGCCATTGATCTGCAGAGATCAACGGTGGAGATTAAGTGTGATGGGATGCAATGTAAGTGGGAAGGGTGGCTTCGGCTAAAGAAACCAGTGGTTTCGTGCAAGAAAATGGAGGAAAGGCGGTTTCACCTGTTTGAACGCGATATGCGTCAGAGCCTGACACGTGGATTTTTAAAAATGCCTATATCGCGTGAATTTGGATCATTAATCTTCGAGCTAAAAATGTAGAAATTTGAATAACTGATATGTTATCGACCAAGACTCTCCTGATCACACACTATTTTATCTTCATGCACAATACATAATCTCTTCTACCATTTATCGTTACATGCGGAAATAAAATCAATTCCATGCACACATTAAAACCATAAAAATTCACATATATGAACACAGTATTTCATGGGAAAGCTTAAAGCTGAAAACCCCCAACTATCTGTATATTATTTATGTCATAGAGATCATATAAAAATCATCATACAAAGCTCCTCACAAGCTCTCAGTACAATCTCCAATTGCTACACACTAATCAAGCTAGATCTAGCAAAACACATGCTCCAATCTTTGCCACCTGATAGCATGGCTCTACTGCGCAATCCCTACTGAAGAATAGCTCTTGATGAGTTCAAATTACCCCAACATTTCTCATGCAGTCTTTAAAGGCATATCTACTAAGTGTTGGATGCAAACCATGCATCACTATAGTCACAACTGATAGTCACACTTCTCTTTCACCTATCTCTCCACTGGTCTCCATTGAAACTGTCCATGCACTGAAGTTAACTGATGTATTCCTTAGTTGATTAATGAGTTTATAATTAGTGAATTAATTATTAGTTAATTCACACCACTCTCACTAGTGTATCAATCAGTTAGACTAGATACAACTAGCTCAATTATGTTTAGATTAGTTAAACTGAACACAACTCCATTAAATTCCTCAATCAACTCCACCAAACTCTCTCACATGAGTTCTAACTGAAGTATCCATGAAATAGCTCAACTTAACCCTTAGGAATAGTGTAATTCCTTCTGTCAGCTCTTGTGCCACATCTGTGCACTTAACTGAAGTGCTCCAAGAAAATAAGATAATATTTATAGTCCAAATATTATTAAGAGCTAATAATATTCGACATATCTATTTTTAGACTGGCAATCTAAAAATAGATTCTGCCCAATATGTCTAAAACTAGAATTCCATCTATTTTTTCCAACTTGACCAACCATCCACAAATAGCATCCTGCAACTCATAGGATATGATCGAAATTTCTAAAAATAGACGTAGTCTAAAAATAGACTTTGCGACAAAAATCACCTGTGTGGGCCCCACCTAGTTTAGGTGATCACTTTCAACCTAGGATCAGGAATGATGTTTCAGGATGCCTCCTTCACTGTTTCTTTTTTCAATCTTCAACACTCCCTCTCAACAAGAAAGGACTGTCTTTGCATGTGACATGCAACTCCATGCATTCGCCCTGCAACCTTCATGTTGACAACTCATGTAGACCGCTTCCGGTAAACTCCTCCGAATCAATAGCTCTAAAACAACTCAATTAGTCTCGATGACTATCATCAAATTTTTTGACTTTGTCGGAAATTGCCAGTGTCATTTTCGAGACTTCCTCCAATGATCAAACATGCTCTTACAAAGTGATTTTAAGGTGTCAAGGTCAAATTTTGTCATTTCAGTGAGTCTTCAAGAAAAATTTGGTCACTAGGTATTAGGTCTAGGGTTTTCTTTTACTCCTATCAAAGTTGTCCAAATGTCAGTCCATGTCACTATTAAACTAAGTGTACCATCATTCATAGGGTTTTCATCATCATTTCAAGTACCAAAGGGTCATTTTACACCTTGTTCATGCTTCAATTGTGCCTAGGTAAGGTTCATTTCCCTCTCCTAGGGTTTTGAAGGTAATTTCTCTTGGCTGGTCAAATCATCAGCCAACTTGTATCCTGATGTTCATACACCCTCCCCTATCCTTAATTTACCTTATTAAACACTTCCCATCACTAAGATCCCCCAAATTCCTCATTTTCGCACAAACCCTAGTTTCTTGCTACAACTTGGCAATTTTCTAGGCTAGGCCTGTGTTTTTCCCTTTTGGACCCCTTCCCCTCACTCAATCTCTGAAATTCCAATTTCCCCTACTTCCTAACATCTCTCCCTACTTCCCACAATTTTCTCAAGAATTTATAAGCCCCTTATCCCCTTCATTTCACTTCATTTCGACAAATCCCTTGTTCCACACATCGTGATAGGTTTCACTCCAATGATGTTTCTGAGCAATAAAAGATGAATTTTGGAAACTTGAGAGAGGTTTTTGTCCACAACAGGCCACGGAAGAAAAAACTCCTTCACTTTTTACACAGGTGTCATGGTTTTATATAAATGTCAAAAATACCATTTCCTCAGGAGAATTGATGCACCTCTGAAGGGACCTTGGGAAAATCAAGTTTTCGCCTAGCTTGGTTGGCCAAATGACTTGCTGTATGACTCAAATGATAACTAGAAACAAATATATTTCTAATGAGCTATCCCACGCCCAATTTGGACACCGGGAAAGCCTCCAAAAGCCTCCTGCAAAATGGCGCTACGCATTGGGTTTGTGGCGCGGCGCATAGAGCTGCAAGCCCAATTTCACCATAAACTTCTCCAAATTTTCCAAATGTGCTCAAATATGTGGTGTGCAAGTAAGTTAAGAGTTTTTTCCATTGCAAGTGAAGATTTTTTCTCAGAATTTATAGTGGTTTAGTGTGTGAAAGCTCATCATTCAGTCAAAATCACAAAGGATACAAAACAGAGTTTGTAAAGTGAAATGTCAAAGTTTACAACATTATAAGGTGGATTTTTCAAATGAGAAATTTAAATCCTTGGCATATAAGATATTTTCAAATTTAAACTTCATTTGTGTGCTAAGAGACAGCAATGAGCAAGAGAAGAGGTGTGAGGAGTGAAGGAAGAAGCTTGAAGGTAGAATTGTGGCGAAGTTGCAAAGCGCGGTGCTTTGGGCAACCAGCGCGATGCACCGGAGGAGCGCGGCGCATTGGGCAGCCAGCGCGATGCACCGGAGGAGCGCGGCGCATTGGCCCGAAACATAAAATTTTTGCCAGTTTTCTCCAAAATCAGATTTGCTTGGTTGTTCCATGCTCGAGTAAGTTAAATCCATTCCCCTATTGTTCATATCTCATGTTTGGTATTGATTGAGATTGAAATATAAGATTTTGAATCCCAAAACTTAAACCCTATCCTCTTGTTAAGAATTGTTCCCTTAGGGTTTTCAAGTTGGATTTTAAAATTTGTTTTGGTGCCAAAATTTCATTCCTCACCTTGTTTATTCCTCCCTCTCACTACAATCCATTCCCTATTCCCCCACATCCCTAAATCCATTCACATCATCTCATTCCCATTGTCCCTATCCCATTTGTAAATTTTCCCAAACCCTAAGAATCCTAAAAATTCAGTGGTTGTCCCTTGTCCCTAAGTTTGTCAAATAAAAATCTTTCAAAAGGAAAATTATCATTCGATTAAACCCCATTGTTCCCACTGCCCTATATCTCCTACAGTCCCTCCCCTTTGACACACATTTGGCAATTGAAATAAAACACCAAATTCTCATTTTCATCTCATATAAACCAACATACACCTTGCATGGACATCATGGAGATAGACACTGATACCTCATATGACAGAGATAGTGATTCTACCATTGAACTACATGCACCTGTAAGGCCAACAAGGAAAAGAACATGCTCAGGCACATGAAGAACCATTATTTGGCGTGAAATCATGTTTGCAAGGCGCGAATCAAAATTCTGAAGGCAAGGCTAAGGAGGGCACTAAAGCGTCGCAAAAGGCATGATAGACTCCAAATTTTGGCCGAAGCTTCTTTGGCTTAGCATAGCACTTGATGGTGGAAATTCAGCCCAAATTTCAAGAAATTTGGGAAACCTTTTGTCAATTTTGAATTTTTGGGCCTAAACACAGATTTTCCTGCCCAACACGTAGCGCCACTTGGTGCGCGCTTATAATTGGCAACTCCTATTTAAGAAAATTTTTCATTTCTGGATTTTTAATCAAAGGTTATGCATGCCTATGGATTACCTAAGGATTTCATCAAGTTCTGGATTGCATAAAGGGTCAAAAACACCCTAAAAATGGCCTTTCTGCCACTTTTTGCACACACAGGAAGCAGTGTTGGGAGATTTGATTTTTGGAGGGACAAATGGCAACTAAATCAAAAAATTCCAATTAGTTTGGAAAGTAGACAAGCGGGGATTTCCAAAGAGCTATCCTGTACTCAATTTGGACTTCAGGAAGGCCCTAAAAATCAGCCTCAAACTTGTGCTATGCATAGAGATTTTAGGCGCAATGCATAGAGAAATTTGGCCTATTTTTCACTCAGCAGCTCAGAATTTCGCCTAGTTTTGGCCAGTTTGAATTTTTCATGTAAATCTTGATGTACCTTGATGTAATTTCATGACCATGATGTAATTTTTGCACATTTTTACTCATCTTAGTAGATTCATTCACCAAAAAGTGAAATGTAAGTGAATGAATCAGTTTCCTATCATATAAAGGCAAGTTGTTTCATTGCCTATTTTCCAGTTCTTAGTTTAGATATGGTTGAAACAACTCCTAGAATGGTGATATCGACCCATAGAGGCATGGGAATGAGTTAGGCTTGTCTATATCTTGTATTTTTTCAGTAATTTTTAGGGTTGGACACTTGGGATTGCTTGGCACTTCATTGTACATTTCATCTCTGCATTTTGGCAAAGGAATAGACCAGGGTTTGCAACACTCTTTGGGATCCATGTGGCTCTATGTTTTGATGGTGTGTTTATCTTCGTGATTTTAAGTTCACTGATGTTTTATGTGTATCATTTCCCTTCTCCTTTCTTCTTAAATTAAACAAATGAGTTATAAAGGTGGAATTCATTAGATTGCTTTGCTCTGCCTTGAGTTTTGTTTAATTTTCCATGTTTTCATCTGTTTGAAGAGGATTCTTGAAAGCCTCTTTCGCTCTTCAGCTCCTCACCGGTATGAACTATCCATTCATTCAATCCAAAGCATCAAAACAATTTCCTTCCTTGCCCCATTCAGAACTCTGCAAAAACTAGGCCTCATCCCCAAACCCAGAACTGCCTTTCCCTTTGTTTCCAACAAAACCCCCAAAATCGAAATCAAAATTTTTTAATTATATACCTAGCCTAAAATCAGCCTTTATTTCAAGTCATCTCAAGCCTTATTGATTATCTTTGCTGAGATCGACCCGGAGAGAGCCCTCTCCTGATCTGGTAGGGCTAGCTACCAGACTGAGCGTGGTTTGATGTTACCCTAGAATCTGCCTTCTTTCAGCCTGAGGTAGATTTAGGCAATAACATAGTGGTGACCATACTGGGGATGAAAAGTTTGTTGTTTTCTTTATAAACTACAGACGGAGCCTGAAGTTAGCCATGTAGCCTTCGAAATGCTCTTGCTTTGCATTAGCAAAAGTAGATGAATGCTGCTTCAGTCAATCTCCGGTCTAGTTTATGAACTGAAAATCTGGTTTGCTCGGTAAAATGAAATCAAGTTCAGATCTGATTGTTGATGGTGGACAACGATCAGACACCGCAAGGCTAAAATAATTCACCTGGCGACTCTAAATCAGTTTCGAGATCAGATCCAAGGAATCCACTGGAGGATGAACCTGATCAGCAGAAACATGAAAGGACAATATGGAAAGATCAGGTATTCAAGTTGGAATTTCATCCAAGACATTTTGTTCTTTTTCATAAATTATTTCTTCTCTTTTCCTGAGAATATCAAGAAGGCTTCGCAAAGTATATTGTATTTGAGAAAAGATCCTCGGCCTGCGTTTTATTTCTTCCCTTTGAAGATTGTGGATACCAAATATTTGCATGATTTTGAGCTTGATCAAGACCTTTCTTCCGAATATTGTGATGACCATCTTCAAACTGATGAACCTCAAGAGACCAAGATTGATTCTGCAGCATTTGTACATACCCCTATACCTTGTAAAATTCCTAGTCGATACAAGCCTCTAATTTTACCTCCTATACTCTATGCTTTCCCTGCAAATTATTACCTTTACTTGCCAAGGTTTGATGGTGAATGTGACAATATCACTGCTACGAGACATGTTCTGAATTTTGAGTATTTTTTTGACCTTTTTGAAGTTGATGAAGAGGATGTCAGTATTAGGATTTTTTCTCTTTCTTTCCAAGGCAAAGTCAAGAGTTCGTTCAAAACCCTTCCTGATGCGAGCATCTCAGATTTCCAGCAGTTCGTCAAAGTTTTCCTCAACAGGTGGGTGATCAGACAAAACCCTTTCTTGATTATAGAAGAGTATAACCACCTAAAAAGACAGCTAAGGGAGATATTACAACAATTTTCTACCAGAATTAACAAAGTTTATTATTCGATTCCAGTTGATATAAGGCCTCCTCCTGGATCTGCTCTCTTGCACTACCCGGGTGCCTTTGATCCGGAAATAAAGTTTCAGCTGAGAGAAAGGAATCTTGCAACACTTGAAGAGATGCAGAATAGTGCAGTAAATGTAGAGGCTCATTTTTTGATCTGAAGGGCAAGGTTGAAGGAAGAAGAGATGAAAAACATGGATCCGAAGAAATCGACATCTCTAGAGGTAAATCTTGACATGTTGGTAAGTGCAGTAGAAGAAATGATGCAAAATATCACCATAAGGAATGAGTATAATGTTCAAGCCCATGGCTCACTGATTGAAGAAGAACAAGTTATTGATCCAAAACATTTTGTTTCTTATCCCAGTTGTCATAGATCTGATAATGATTGTTTTGTAGATCATTTTGGAGAAGAGAGATCTGTTGATTTGACATGTATGCTTGATGATGTGTTTTATACTAATTATTTTCCTCAGTTTGATCAGTATGATGATGATGATTATGTTCTCCAAACAGAAGCTAATCTTGCAGACAAAACAAAAGCTAGCTCGAGTACAGTGATCAACCGATGCATATTAGCTATGACAGTGATGAGGAAAGTGCAGCAAATTTTGAAGTAAGTGAAGGATCTTTGCCTTTTTTTTTGATTCGTCTCAGTTCATCATAGAAAAATTCCATGCAATCAGCAATCAACTATCAACAAGTCTTGATTTGGACCATCTTGAGGGCAATAAAAATTTTGTTCAAGATTTCTCATATTTAGATTTGCAGCCCCTGAATGCCATTGATTTTCAAGTTGCAGATGAAGACTTGGAAGCTGGCACATATGATCAAATGATACAAGATGATTCCGTACCATTTTTTTTTGAATCATTTCAGTTTTTGAAGGGTAAATTGCATAGTAAATATTCAAATGAGCAGCTTGTAGAAAATCATGTAATATCATCGGAACCAATAGAAAATGGGTTGTAGCAGTCTTTTCAATTTTTTCACGATCCAATAGCTGATGTGTTGGATGATGTATGCAGTCAAAGTCTTTCTCCATTGACTATATGTAAGCTTGAAACATTTGCTAATATAAACATGATCTGGCAGTCGATCTCTTTGTCATTTTTAGCAGGAGTCTTGTCACAAAGCTCAAATCAAAGTTTGCATTCATGGTATGAGGAAAAGAGAAGTAATCCATTGGATGAGCTAAGTCCTAGTGTGCATGAATTTCAAGATCCTTATGTAGTGTTTTTGGAGGCGGATAGAGAATCCATAGTATTCAATGGATCTGTTCACAAGTTTTTATGGGAGTTTCCTTTCAGTAGTTCTCTCCTGTTGTTCATAAGAGAGCACTTGCAGAGAATTCAAATAGCAGCTAGAATCCTTACCTGGTTGCATTGGTTGTTTCATTTCACTTGATCAGGTGATGAATGGAACAACTAGAGTAGGTTGTATTGAATAAGCTTCATATGGAGCATATTTTCCAGTTTTTCGGTTGTGTTTAAGCATCAATTCAGTTTTTAGTTGAGTGAGATTCAATTTGTGTCGTCAAGTCATCAGTTTTCAGTCATGCATTTCAGCTTGAGTTTTTGACTCCATTGCCCAATGGATGAAGGCATTGTCTGCTTTCCAAAGATTTGTAGTTCCTGGCACCTCCAAGGAGCTACCATCCCCATTGGAGCCAATATTAGTGTCAGTATTTGCAACCTTTCTCCAGTGATCAAACGTGCTCTTACAAAGTGATTTTAAGGTGTGAAGGTCAAATTTTGTCATTTCAGTGAGTCTTCAAGCAAAATTTGGTCACTAGGTATTAGGTCTAGGGTTTTCTTTTACTCCTGTCAAAGTTGTCCAAATGTCAATCCATGTCACTATCCATCTGACTGTACCATCATTTATAGGGTTTTCATCATCATGTCAAGTTCCAAAGGATCATTTTACACCTTGTTCATGCTTCAGTTGTGCCTAGGTAAGGTTCATTTCCCTCTCCTAGGGTTTTGAAGGTAATTTCTCTTGGATTGTCAAATCATCAGCCAAATTGTATCCTGATGTTCATACACCCTCCCCTATCCTTAATTTACCTTATTAAACACTTCCCATCACTGAGATCCCCCAAATTCCTCATTTTCGCACAAACCCTAGTTTCTTGCTACAACTTGGCAATTTTCTAGGCTAGGCCTTTGTTTTGCCCTTTTGGACCCTTTCCCCTCACTCAATCTCTAAAATTACACTTTCCCCTGCTTCCTAACATCCCTCCCTACTTCCAAATTTTTCTCAAGAATTTAGAATCCCCTTATCCCCTTCATTTCGCTTCATTTCGACAAATCCCTTGTTCCACACATAAGGATAGGTTTCACTCCAATGATGTTTCTGAGAAATAAAATATGAATTTGGGACAAATGAGAGAGGTTTTTGTCCACAACAGGCCAAGGAAGAAACACCTCCTTCAATTTTTACACAGGTGTCATGGTTTTAGATAAATGTCAAAAATATCGTTGCCTCAGGAGAATTGATGCACCTCTAAAGTGACCTTGGGAAAATCTAGTTTTCTCCTAGCTTGGTTGGCCAAATTTCTTTATTGATGAGTCAAATGATAACTATACACAAAGAGCGTTCCAATGAGCTATCCCGTGCCCAATTTGGAGACCAGGAAGGCCTCTAAAAGCCTCCTGCAAAAGGGCGCTATGCATTGCGTTTGTGGCGCGACGCATAGAGCTGCAAGCCCAATTTCACCATAAACTTCTCCAAATTTTACAAATGTGCTCAAATCTGTGGTGTGAAAGTAATTTAAGAGTTTTTTCCATTGCAAGTGAAGAGTTTTTCTCATAATTTATAGTGGTTTAGTGTGCGAAAGCTCATCATTCAGTCAAAATCACAAAGGATACAAAACAGAGTTTGTAAAGTGAAATGTCAAAGTTTACAACATTATAAGTTGGATTTTTCAAATGAGAAATTTAAATCCTTGGCATATAAGATATTTTCAAATTTAAACTTCATTTGTGTGCCAAGAGACAGAAATGAGCAAGATAAGAGGTGTGAGGAGTGAAGGAAGAAGCTTGGAGGTAGAATTGTGGTGAAGTTGTAGAGTGCGGCGCATTGGGCCTGCCTTCCCAGTGTAAAAAATACACTGGCGCGGCACATACAAGGTGCGCGGTGCACTGGGTTGTGCGCATGGCGCATTGGCCCGAAACATAAAATTTTTGCCAGTTTTATCCAAAATCAGATTTTCTTGGTTGTTCCATGCTCGAGTAAGTTAAAGCCATTCCCCTATTGTTCATAACTCATGTTTGGTATTGATTGAGATTGAAATATAAGAGTTTGAATCCCAAAAATTAAACCCTATCCTCTTGTTAAGAATTGTTCCCTTAGGGTTTTGAAGTTGGAGTTTAAAATTTGTTTTGGTGCCAAACTTTCATTCCTCACCTTGTTTATTCCTCCCTCTCACTACAGTCCATCCCCTATTCCCCCACATCCCTAAAGCCATTCACATCATCTCATTCCCATTGTCCCTATCCAATTTGCAAATTTTCCCAAACCCTAAGAATCCTAAAAATTCAGTGGCTGTCCCTTGTCCCTAAGTTTGTCAAATCAAAATCTTTCAAAAGGAAAATTATCATTCGATTAAACCCCATTGTTCCCACTACCCTATATCTCCTACAGTCCCTCCCCTTTGACACACATTTGGAAATTGAAATAAAACACCAAATTCTCATTTTCATCTCATATAAACCAACATACACCTTGCATGGACATCATGGAGACAGACACTGATACCTCATATGATAGAGATAGTGATTCTACCACTGAAATACATGCACCTATAAGGCCAACAAGGAAAAGAACATGCTCAGGCACATGAAGAACCATTATTGGGCACGAAATCATGTTTGCAAGGCGCGAATCAAAATTCTGAAGGCAAGGCTAAGGAGGGCACTATAGCGTTGAAAAAGGCATGATAGACTCCAAATTTTGGCCGAAGCTTCTTTGGCTCAGCATAGCACTTGATGGTGGACATTCAGCCCAAATTTAAAGAAATTTGGGAAAAATTTTGTCAATTTTGAATTTTTGGGCCTAAACACAGATTTTCCTGCCCGACGCGTAGTGCCACTTGGCGCGCGCTTATAATTGGCAGCTCCTCTTGAAGAAAAAATTGCATTTTTGGATTTTTCATCAAAGGTTATGCATTCCTATGGATTACCTAAGGATTTCATCAAGTTCTGGATTGCATAAAGGGTCAAAAACACCCTAAAAATGGCTTTTCTGCAACTTTTTGCACACACAGGAAGCAGTGTTGGGAGATTTGACTTTTGGAGGGAAAAATGGAAACCAAATATAGAAATTCCACTTGGGTTGGAAAGTAGACAGGTAGATCTTTCCAAAGAAATATCCTGCACTCAATTTTGACTTTGGGAAGGCCCTCAAAATCAGCCTCACACTTGTGCTATGCATAGAGATTTCAAGCGCGGCACATAGAGATTTTTGGCCTATTTTTCACTCAACAGCTCAGAATTTCACCTAGTTTTGGCTAGTTTTACTTTTTCATGTAAATATTGATGTACCTTGATGTAATTTCATGACCATGATGTAATTTTGGCACATTTTTACTCATCTTAGTAGATTCATTCACCAAAAAGTGAAATGTAAGTGAATGAATCAGTTTCCTATCATATAGAGGCAAGTTGTTTCATTGCGTATTTTGCAGTTCTTAGTTTAGATATGGTTGAAACAGCTCCTAGAATCATGAGATAGACCCCTATAGGCATGGGAATGAGTTAGGATTGTCTATATCTTGTATTTTCTCAGTCATTTTCAGGGTTGGACACTTGGGATTTCTTGGCACTTCATTGTACATTTCATCTTTGCATTTTGGCAAAGGAATAGACCAGGGTTTGCAGCACTCTTTGGGATCCATGTGGCTCTATGTTTTGATGGTGTTTTTATCTCTGTGATTGTAAGTTCACTGATGTTTTATGTGTATCATTTCCCTTCTCCTTTCCTCTTAAATTAAACAAATGAGTTATAAAGGTGGAATTCATTAAATTGCTTTGCTCTACCTTGAGTTTTGTTTAATTTTCCATGTTTTCATATGTTTGAAGAGGATTCTTGAAATCCTCTTTCCCTCTTCAGCTCCTCACCGGTCTGAACTATCCATTCATTCAATCCAAAGCATCAAAACAATTGCCTTCCTTGCCCCATTCAGAACTCTGCAAAAACTAGGCCTCATCCCCGAACCCAAAACTGCCTTTCCCTTTGTTTCCAAAAAAACCCCCAAAATCAAAATCAAAATCTTTTACTTATATAACTAGCCTAAAATCAGCCTTTATTTCAAGTCATCTCAAGCCTTATTGATTATCTTTGCTGAGATCGACCCGAAGAGAGCCCTCTCCTGATCTGGTAGGGCTAGCTACCAGACTGAGCGTGGTTTGATGTTACCCTAGAATCTGCCTTCTTTCAGTCTGAGGTAGATTTAGGAAATAACAGTACCAACTGTACATGTCATCAAGAACCACTCCGCTGTTGAACTCTTGCACCCATGCACTCTGCACTTGCTGTCAACTCTGATCTGCGCTCTAGTATCCGACACTATCACTTTGATTTGCCTGCATCAATCCAAATGATCATGCTACTGCTGCGCTGTGGGCACCTCGTATCCAGGTTCAATTCATGAGATCCACACCATCTCATGAATCCTACCCAGAAATCTACTCTTGGGATTAATCATGCATGTCACCCCACCTCTCACCTGGCGGTATAGCTGCATGCACTCCCTCTGCCCATTTCGCACGAAATTTCTCTACATGAGTGGTTTCTCCCACTCCATGATCCTCATCTTGTGGCTACTCCACATCCCAAGGTTCACTCTTACTTGAATGAAAAACTTTCTCCCTCTCAAGCATCAATTGCATGTCTTTCTTGCACTTCCCAACAGTAGGAAGCTTCGTAGAAATACCATCTACTTCAAGTCTGTAGAGATTATTTGCTCGAATCCAAACCTTCTTGACTTGTCCTGTTGCTTTGTGCCGAAGGAAAAATTTTCCTTCACTAAAGACAACATCATACCCTTTATCCTCTAACATTGCGACTGAGATTAAATTCTTCTTTAAACCTGGAACATGCACTACATCTTATAAAAGAATCAGTTTACCTGACTCCATCTGAAAGGTTATGGTACCAATGCTGATCGCATTGTATCGTCCATTGTTGCCCAACTCAACATGAAACTGGAGATCTTTCTCCACCAAGTCACTGGAAAGATTCACATCTCCCGTCATGTGAAAGGAAGCACCACTATCAAAATACGACCCCGATCCCAATGCACTAGACGCCATGCATGCGATCAATGAGAAGTTCAGCTCAAATTGTGAGGCAAGAGCCTCATCAGCTGCAGCTGCAGCAGCCTGCTTGTTATTCTTCTTCTATGGACAATGCATGGCGAAATGCCCATGATTGTGACAGTGAAAACACTTCACTTTGGACATGTCACACTCTTTAACATCCGCACTGGATTGAGAAGCATTCTTCTTACCCTTCCCCTTCCTTGATTTGGCAGCCAAAGCAAAATCCTCTTCATCATCATTCTTTAATGAAGATCCATCCCTGGCATCCCACCTTAGCTCCTCCTGCACAAGATCCGACCAAAGTCTCTCCCATCCTGGCAATTTCTCCTGACAATTGACAGAGTCCTGATAGGAATTCCAACTCTTCGGAAGCCCAAGGAGAGCCAAGCTCGCCAATTCCTCATCATCCACACTAACTCCTACACTCCCAAGCTCATCCCTGTAGTGTACAAACTTTGTCAAATATGCCGGAATAGTGTCATTCTTCTCCATTTTTATTTTCCTGAGTTTATCCTTGAGCACCAACTTCCTCTGGTCGCTCTTGCTTTGGAAAAAATATGTCAAATCTTTCCACATCAAGAATGGAGAAGCTTTACCATGAAGGATGCACACTATGTGATCCTTCACACCTTCCAACAGAATCCTGCGACACCTTGCTACCTTCTTTTTCCATCCGTCAAGTACGGCAGCATCACTAGAAGTAGGTTTTGGAATTTCTGCATCTATGAACTCCTTCAACCCATTGTCATCCAGCATGGCCTCCATCCTGTCCTTCCATGAAATATAATTCGAGCTGCCCTCAATGGAATACTCCATTCGCAATCCGTTGAAATATATCTCAACTTCAACACCAAGAAATCACTATAGCAATTTCGAATTCCACCAGCACAAAACTCAACTGCTTCAATGCTTTGCAATTGCTCCAATGATCAATATCGCTCTGATACCATGTGATATGTTATCCACCAATATTCTTCTGATCACACACTATTTTATCTTCATGCACAATACATAATCTCTTCTACCATTGATCATTACATGCGGAAATAAAATCAATTCCATGCACACATTAAAACCATAAAAATTCACACATATGAACACAGTATTTCATGGGAAAGCTTAAAGCTGAAAACCCCCAACTATCTGTATATTATATATGTCATAGAGATCATGTGAAAATCATCATACAAATCTCCTCACAAGCTCTTAGTACAATCTCCAATTGCTACACACTAATCAAGCTAGATATAGCAAAACACATGCTCCAATATCTGCCACCTGATAGCCTGCCTCTACTGCGCAATCCCTGCTGAAGAATAGCTCTTGATGAGTTCGAACTTCCACATCCTTGTACACGCAGTATTTAAAGGCATCTCTACTGAGTGTTGGATGCAAACCATGCATCACTATAGTCACAACTGATAGTCACACTGCTCTTTTGTTAGGTCCCTATATTACCAGTATAGTCCCTTATTGTTATTAGTGTAACCCCTTTATTGTTATTATTGTGCCCTTAAATTATTATTGTTAGGTCGGCTAGGATTACATTGTGGCCCACTAGGATTACATTATTGCCACATGGACTCCTATATATAGAAAGGAGGTTTTGTAAATTGTATCATCCAAGAATTTTTCATTCATGTAATGTATTGGAGGTTGCCCCCTCGAAGTGGCTTATTTCTAAGGCGTTGATATCTATTTTCTTCTATTTTTGGAGTTGGTTACACAACATATTTCACATATCTCTCCACTGGTCTCCACTGAAATTGTCCATGCAATGAAGTTAACTGATGTATTCCTTAGTTGATTAATGAGTTTATAATTATTGAATTAATTATTGGTTAATTCACACCACTCTCACTAGTGTATCAATCAGTTATACTAGATACAACTAGCTCAACTATGTTTAGATTAGTTAAAATGAACACAACTCCATTAACTTCCTCAATCAACTCCACCAAACTCTCTCACATGAGTTATAACTGAAGTATCCATGCAATAGCTCCACTTAACCCTTAGGAATATCGTAATTCCTTCTGTCAGCTCCTGTGCCACATCTGTGCACTTAACTGAAGTGCTCCAAGAGAATAAGATAATGTTTATAGTCCAAATATTATTAAGAGCTAATAATATTCTACATATCTATTTTTTAGACTAGAAATCTAAAAATAGATTCCACCCAATATGTCTAAAAATAGAAGTCCATCTATTTTTTCCAACTTGACCAACAATCCACAAATAGCATCCTGCAACTCATAGAATATGATCGACATGTCTAAAAATAGAATTTGTGACAAAAATCACCTATGTGGGCCCAACCTAGTTTAGGTGATCACTTTCCAACTAGGATCAGGAATGATGTTTCAGGATGCCTCCTTCACTGTTTCTTGTTGCAATCTCCAACAAAAAAATCACACGAAACTGTACATCGGCCGTTAGATCAGGGGTCTTAGATCAGATGAATGTGGAGAGAGTGCAATGGAGGATAGATGCTCAGGAGATAAGATGTGGGGCAAGGTATGAGCGGTTTTGATCTGGACCGTTAGATCAAGGAATGAACAGCGGAGATTGAATCTGGAGAAAGGTAGGACCCAAAGGAGTTGGGCCTCTCGGGTTTATTATGGATCGTTGGATGAACAGATCAATGGCAGAGATTTAATCTCGGGGTTAATAAAATAAACTATGAGGCAAGGGACAGGCAGAGAAAGGGTTAATTTGAGTCATTCATCGGTAGAGATCAACGACGGAGATTTCATTTCAAACTTTATACAGCGGGGTTCATGAAATTTACAAAGGTTGCGAGAATTGATCTGGACTGTCGGATCTAGGTTTATGGACGGCACAGATACAGTTGGAAGGTTTGCGATCGGAGGAGGAGAGAGGAATGGGCACATAGAAAATCTCCGATGCGATTGAACGTAGACCGTTGATCTGAGGATCAGATCGATGGTGGGAAATGAATTGGAGGAGGTCACAAGTGGGGGAATGGGCTTAAGATTAGATCGATGTGGGCCATCGAATCTTTATTTGGCGGGGGAGATCAATGAATGAGAAGCCATCGGGGGGTGCCAATCGTAGGGGGCAAATAAAATATTAAAACGCACCCAATTAAATCTCCGATGCGAGATTTTGCCGATCGTTGATTAGTTTAAGTTCAACGGTTGGGAATGGTTTAGATCGTGAACTGGCAGAACCCTTTAAAACATAAGAAAATCATATTTTTTATCAAATACAAAGGATATTTTGTATCAAGGAGGGGTTTTATATTATGTTTAGCACCTGATTGCGGGGCCTTGGGGTATATGAAAAGATGAAGGGATTGGGGGATATAAAGAAGAGTGGTCAATCGGAATCGAGACTTTTCCTTTAAACAAAGAAACGCGCCCATTGCACAACTCTGATTGTGATAAGCGCTCAGGACTTTAACTCTTGGTCCTAGGTGTGGGTATATGGTGGGGAAGTGGTTTAGGGCTTAGCCCAAAGGGGCTTAGGCCTATAATGAAAAAATGGGTTTTTTATGAATTTTTAAGGATTTTCAAAGGATCTTGAGGGTTTTGGTAAGGTTTAAAAAGGATTTTTGAACCTTATAGAAGGGAATTTATGAAGGGAAGAAGGGAAATAATGGAAAATAGAGGAATTTCATTGGGAAAAAGGGGATAAAAGTGAAGGTTAATTACGAGTGAAAAGAGGGGTAAAATGAGAAAAAAATGGAATTTTTGCAGCAGTCTTTTCTTCAGGAAAACAACTGAATTTCAGAATTGAGAGGGAAATAGCAGTGAAGACTAACTCAAAGATAAGTCATCTTCAAAAGAATTCAAGAAATAAAAAATTTTCCAATAAAACTTGTTTCTTGAAGGCTTCAAAAATGATTTAGACACCACTTGATATGAAAAATTTTATAGGTGGCCAATGGTGGCTCCACATGGGGATGGTGCCTTCTTGAAGGCATTAAAAACTTTAGACTTGTATTCTCTGGGGGCTGATCAGTGCCTCATCCATTGGGCTGCAACTTTCTTTACTTGGATGATCTTCTTTTGCTCTGAAAATGTTAGTAGCCATGAAAGACAATGGAATACTATAAAACCAAGCTTTCTACCTATCCAATCCTATTGATCTAAATTTTTTTCTTCTTTCAGAGTGCACTTGGATTGGAAAACTCTTTTACAAAAAATTTATTCCTTTGAAAGAATAAAACTAATCTAAGTCTACTTCTTATTTCTCCATGAACTCAGATCAAACAGTTAAGTTCATAAGCTTCTCTACCTAATCTACTATCTGTTAGGATTAAACAGTCTAACAGATTTTTATTCTCTAACTTCTAAAACAAGAAATTTAAAAGCATACAAGTCAGGATTGAACATTATAACTTGTTGCTGATCTGTGGCATAAAAAAAAGCTGCACATAGATAATTATTTTGCAGAAAATTAAATCAACATGGTGAAGGCTTAAGATCT
Source organism: Pinus albicaulis (assembly GCA_034641835.2). Taxonomy (NCBI): domain Eukaryota; kingdom Viridiplantae; phylum Streptophyta; class Pinopsida; order Pinales; family Pinaceae; genus Pinus; species Pinus albicaulis. The sequence goes on from CM076579.1 coordinate 220,513,616, forward strand.
GAAAGTTCTAAGCATGACCTTCTCTTTTCTTTAGCTCTGTTTTTAGTCTTTTTTGAGCTATTTTTTCCTTGTTCTCTGGTTCAAGTTTTGGGCTTATTATAACTAGCTTACTTCTGTCTATTGACTCAAAATTAAAACAGATTAGAGTCATTCTTGTTTTTGAAAACTGAGTTTCAGATTTTGAGCTTTTTTGAACCTTTTTTCTATCCTAATCTTCCTAACTGATAAGCCAAGATTAAGTTGTTTGGAATATCTGATTCACTAATCTATCAGTAGTAAATTGAAACTAATTAGTCATGATTAGGTAGTATGAATAACTAGGAGTGTGTTTCTTAGAAGTGGCATTTGAGCTTGCACACTTTCAGACTTTGTTTCTCTTTTTTGGTATGGGACTGTACCTTTCTTTTTTTTTACAATTTGCCCTCTTTTCTTTCTTTCACTGTTTTTGTATTTTTTATTTTTCTAACTTTGAATGCAATGATGGATGAAATATTTATAATGAGAAAAAAGATAAAAAGGATTCCAAACATGATAGGATCAAGATAAGTAATGTTTGAGCATCCTGCCATTGACATGACCCCCAAACAATTCAGCTCCATTCAATTCCTGCAAGAAATAAGCATTGTTACCAGTAATAGAATGAATGAGATAAGGGCCAAGCCATAAATTATCAAATTTCCCATGCTTTCCCTTGTCTCCTCTCCTTGAGTCCCACTTTAACACTTTGTCACCAACATTGAAATTGTTGGCCTTTGTCCTTCTATAAAAAATCTTTTTGATGCTCTCTTGCTTTTGTAATACTCTGTTGTAGACCTCCTCCCTGGTTTTCTGAAGATGTATGATCTGATTTATCCTTCTGATCATGTCACTGTCTTCAGACTTCACTTCTTGAATTAACTTAATAACTGGTAGACCAAGGCTGGTTGGAAAAATTGCATATGTACCATACACAAGCTAGTAGGGTGACATTCCAATAGATTTCTAAATGTTGAGCTGATCTTGGATGAGAGACACCTAAATTGTGAAGGAAATGTAAATCAGGTGGTGTAGTTTCTCTACTACCAGGATGTTCAATTCTATCTAGGGATGAAAGTGAAGACTCTGAATCTAACTGATCTAAATCATCAAGTGACTGAGTTCGAAATGGATTTCTTAAGTCAACTTGTGATTCTTGTAGAGCTACAAGGTTTTCAGGAACAAAATTAGCTCTATGGGGTGATTTGAAAACAATTGAAGATTTAACCTCAGGAGACTTTCTAAGGATTGTTTTAGGGTTTTCAACTATCTCAGGAGGGTTAGGGTCAGGATAGGCTCTAGTATAAATCTTTCTAGAAGCCACTATGCTGTGTTTTTCAGACCCAAGTAAACAAGAAAAGTTTAACCAAATATGACAATCTTTAAGAGGCTAACTGATCTGTTAAACAAAAAATCTTTAATCCTAAAGTCCTCTTATTGAGTTTATATGATGTTATGATGATAATGGGTCTTCCCAGTGGAGTATTAAGGTATGTTTAGGATTGTGGATTCACTAGGTGGAAATTTTTAGCTCTTTTGGAGGTAAAAGGTTTTATGGTCCACCACCATGTTTATTGAATACCAATCTGAAATATTTTTTGGTTTTCTGAGTTCTTTCAGTCCTATGGGTTATAACAATGTCCTAAATCTATTTCAACACTTAGCTACGGTGATGAGACAAAGAAAGTCTACTCTTATGGCTAAGCTAGCTGATCCTTCAAGGTTTGATAAGCTCTTATGAGAATCCTAAGGTTTCCTTAGTTTGTCACTGATTCAAACAAGTTTTATCATGATTACCATTTTCTTGGTTGTGCTTAAAGAGGGCTACTTGTACTTAATGAACAATATTCTTGAATCAAGGGGTAATTTGAGGTCTTAAAGGTATCTAGGATGAAAAACACTCAAAGTCCCCAGCGGAGTCGCCAAAAATGTTAGCTCCCTGTAATTTCAACAGATTGGTGAGACCGAACTTGCAGGGAGAACACTTGAACCACTTTGGGATTCTAGGATCTATCCCTTCTAAGTCCAGAGAGGGATCTCTCTATAAGTGCAAATATTGATTTATCTTTAAGGCTTTTGTGTATGATATTAGGCTAGTTATTAAGATCAAGGGTTTTTGTTTGGTTTTGGATGGTTGAGCATGATTTTTAGTTGAGTGGAAAGTCCAAAAATGAAAGAGTTTCAAAGGTATGAAGTTGCAAGCAATCAGAACAAGATTTGGCTGATAGGATAGATATGACGCTAGTTTTTAGTCCATTGGGCTATGGAGTCATAAAAGGGTTTAATTGTGCAACAATTTCAAGAGTGGTCCAAGGGGAAAGTCATCTATATCACAAGATCTTTGAGATAAAATGATGGAATGGAACAATAAAAGTGTTCAAGGGGTGGAAAAAGAAAATAATTTCAACTAGGATTTATCATTCTTTCCAAACAAGAAAATCCTTTTAAGTAACTGTTTAAAATTGACCAAAGGATAGGACTAACCATAGACTTCTTTGGAAAAAGTTGTATTAAAGCTAACTCATCAGACAAAAAATCTAGTAATCCACATAATTACATTCAGAATGGATGAAAATAGATAAGAAAAAAAAGTGCAGCCTAAGATCAGATAAGATACTTTTAAATCTAAACTTCTTTCAACATACTCTTAGGGAAAATTTCAGAACTACCTTTGGAGAAAGAAACTAGAAGACAGGACAAACCATAAAATTTTCTAGTCTATATTTACTTAGCAGATAATGAAAATAACATTCAAGAAATTCCTTTCAAGCTTCACACATCAAGATAGGGGAAAACCAACATTCCTTGATAATGTTTACGCTTAACTTAAGTCATTCTTAAACACATGATTTGGAGGAAAACATTGAGATAAAACTTATCAGTTAGAGAATGGTATTGTAAACAGTAAATCCTAACTCTATGCTTGGTGTTCTTTATCAGAGAATAAGTGGAAAAAATGGCATACATGGAAGGAAAACAATAACAGAGAAAGAATCACTTCACCAGTGATATAGACCAGGATCCCAAGAATGAGCTTGTATATTGATGTCAATCTAGTTACATTCTTCAAGTCCAATGTTTCAGTTCAACAATCATATTTTCTTCTCAGCCTAACTTATTTGATCACAAACAAAGCTTCAAGAGCCTCTGAAAAATATTTACATGAAGAAAATTTCGAGCACAAGTATTATATCAAAGTTCTGTAACCAACCCTTTACAATGAGCTCCTCAAGAAGATTTTATAGGAAAATGAGGAGGTGGAAGAGAGAAAAGATCTAGAGGCTCAATTAATACATTTGTATGCTTCTCAGCCTTTGAGGGGCTCAATGGAGAATATTTCAGATATTTCTCTGTATTAATGGGCTTACATTAAGTATTAAGCTCGCTGGGAAGATTTTGTTGACTTTAAGGCTCTTTGTTATCCTTGTAATAACTCTTCTGATAGTTTAAATTAGTTTATTTGATTGAATTAACTGTTTGACTGTATTGGGGAAAATATTTTATGCTTTGGTAATAACTCGGCCTCCTTTGAATTCTTTGAGGTTGCAGGTGGCATTTGGTAGCTGAGAGGATTCAATTAGCCTCTGATGTGGCAATGGAGGCTTTCTCGGACTGTTTGATATTATTGTTTTTCTTTAAACACTGTTAACTTGATTTGATTTTGTGTGTTAGGATTATTTAGGCCTAAATCTAACATTTTGTTGGAAATATGATGCAGAGTGTTGTCCTTGATGGCAACCTACTTGATGAAGTTGTTCTTGGTGAAAACTGACTTGTCCTATTTTTTAATGATGTAAATCTGATGTATCTACAGAGCAGTTCAGATGTAATAGAGAAAAGCAAAGTTGCAGAGAACAAAGGTAAAGAAGGGAGCAACACCTAAACTATCAATTGGCAAATAGACAGAGAACAAAGTATTGAAAATAGTGAAGTCACCTGCTAGCCTTGGGCAGGAAGAAAAAAGTACAGAAGCAGCATAGGAGATTAAGTGCATAGCACTGTAAATTCAAGAAGAATGAGAAATCCGTAAGGATGAATTAATTGTTGATGGGCCGCATCCAAGTTTTGCAGAAGGAATGAAGACATTCGTAGTTCCAGAATATGGAGGAGAAGAGTTTATTTAAAGATATTCATTTCGGGTTTTAATGCCCTCAACAACCAATATGAAGAAAATTGAATAAAACAGCCAAAGACTTTAAATTTCTGAAAAGGGAGGACAAGGGGTCCCCACCACTAGCGCAAATCGCAAGATTGCAAGTTTTGAAGTTTAAATGTCTTGTTGATGTGGATATTTGCGATGTGCAATCGTTGCACCATTGCAACATCGCATATTATAATCATCGCCCTCCGCCATCGCAAGTTCCGTTGATTGTTTGCGATGTGCAATTATTGCGCCATCACATATCGCACCATCACATATTACAAAGCGTTCCACCATATGTTTGATCACCAATTTGCGATGTGATCACATCGCAAATAACAAATGTTAACTTTGCACATTTTTGTTTGATCGCGCCATCACATATCGCACATCGCAAATGGCCGACTGCGATGTGGGCCCGGGGTCAAAAAATGAAATCCAGTTTGTTTGAAGATTGAATTTCGGGTTAAAAGTTCATTGAAATTTGATTAAAAGTAATGTTACGGGGGCAGTGTAAAGTTTTAAAATAACCATTGGGGTTGTAGTTATAATATTATATGGCGGAGAAAAAAGACTACCTTTGGGATGATTCGTGCATGGAAGAACGAAGGTTGGGGTTTCAATCTGGATTGGCTCGATTTTTAATACGCTGGATTATCTATTTTGACCCCGTCTAGGAATACCATTAGCGGTTAGTGGTTTTGACTCATGTTTTTACTAAAGGAAAAACTATATAAGGAGAAGAGAAATAGAGAACGATGTGTGCATGTGTAAGGATTGTAAATAAAAAATCTCTTTAAGAGATATCTGCTTGATCGAACTCTGTTCTCTGTTAACGCTGAATCTATTATGTACCTATGGAGTTGATCGAGGAAGTGATAAAGCTCTATGAAGATCAACAAAGAAATGATGAAGACTTAGCGCAAGTCTAAAATGAAGAAATCTGGATTTGGGTTGTTTGAACACTGATTATGCTGTTGGATGATTACGTTTAAAAGATCAGTGGTTGGTTGTTTGATTGGTTTATGATTCAATGAATGAATTGAATGGGTTATAAGGTTTAGTTTGATGTATGTGTGGAATGGGTCGAGTCTGAAAATCTGATGAGGAGAGGCCTCCAAGGTATGTTGTGTGAAAACTGCTTGATCTAGTATGAAAATTGATGAAACATGGTCCGGAGTGGTGCTAAGGGTCGAAGCCTTCAGTGAGGGGGTTGTAGCTCCCTTCTAGTGGTAGCTGGTAAACGAGAACATGGGGTAGTAGCTCCCTTCCAGGAGAGGCTGGTAAACGAGAGCAGGGGGTAGTAGCTCCCTTCCAGGAGAGGCTGGTAAACGAGAGCAGGGGGTTGTAGCTCCCTTCCAGGAGAGGCTGGTAAACGAGAGCAGTTGCTGCAGCCTTAGCACGGTGGGTACTGCAAGCATTTAGTGATGCAACGCAGGTACAATTGTAAGATGTTTGTTATAATAAATATTAGTAGGAATGACGGTGGCCAGGTGGTTTTTTCTCCCGAATTGGGTTTCCACCTTAAATCCTGGTCATCATGTGTGTTGCTTATGTGTGATGATTTATTAACATTCTTCTGCATGTTGCTTCTTACTAAACATCTAATGAATGAATAGGCTTAAATGATCTAAGTAAAGAATTATGCATAATGAGATCTGTGTCATATGAAGTTTCATTAAGAATGTACGTATATACGTGAGCTGATTAGTAAAGCGTATGGGTTTAAGAAAAGAAAGTAAAAAATTTTCGATGCATAATGTTTGATTCTTCCCACCTCTCGAGTGTTTTTCCCATGAATTGGTGTCAGGCAGATTATTACCAACGAAGCTTGATCGCTTGAAGGAGATCCGTCGCAATGGGAAGTCATGAAGGAATACTTTCTCTAAGGCCAACTCTATTCAATGGAGGTAATCTGTTATTCTGGAAGATACGAACAAAAGCATATTTGCAAAGTCTTGATTCAGAAGTATGGGCAATCGTGGAAGAAGGTTATCAGTATCTAGGAATTATTCCTACTGATGTAGCAGAAAGGAAGAAGTATGAAATCAATGCCAAAGCAGTCAATGTTTTATTAGGAAGCATGTCTGAACCAGAATTTTCTAAAGTGATGCAGCTAAATTTAGGAAAAGAAATATGGGACAAAATCATTCTAAGCTATGAAGGAGATACAAAGGTAAAAAGTGCAAAACTCCAAACTCTCATAATTGAATATGAAAATTTAAGGATGCATAGTGATGAGATTATTGCCAGTTTATTTTTACGTCTAGATGATATTGTAAATCGTATGAGAAATTTGGGTGAAACCATAACCGATACTACTCTGGTGGAAAAAGTCTTAAGATCTTTGACTTCAAAATTTGAGTCAAAAGTATCAGCTATTGAAGAAAGGAAAGATCTGCAAACTCTTACTATTGTTCAACTACATGGTATTCTAACTGATTTTGAAATGATAAAAGAAGGTCCCTCTCAAATCAGAGAAGTTTCCTTTAAGGCATGTGCAAAAGGAAAATAAAAGGAACTTGTCATGGAATCAAGTTATATATCAGAAGAAGAAGAAGCAAATTTTGTGAGAAGACTCCAACCAGGTACTGGAAGATTCAAAGGTAAGCTTCCCTTCAAGTGTTTTACTTGTGGAAGAGTTGGTCATTATGCTGCAAAATGTCCTTATGAAGAAAATCATGATAAAGGGAAAAAATTTGAAAAGAGAAAGAGTTATTATACAAATGAAGATAATGATGAAATGTCAAATGAGGATGAAGAATATTCTGACCAAGATCTGCAAGTGCTCATGGCAAGGAAGCAAAAGAAGAAGGCTACTCAAAGAAAGGAGATACCTCAGAAAACATGTGCAGCAGAAAATGAAGAAGATGAAACAAGTATTGATTGTTGTTCTTGTGATTCACTTTCTTGTGCATGCAATGGTGAAGATAGTGAAAGTAACAGTATAAGTCTAGAAGCAATTCTCAAAATCAATGATGAAGATCCAGCCAAAAAGAAGGAATCTATCTACCAAGATATGATCTCTAGAATGAATGAACAGATAGAAACAATGAAGGGACAGATAGAAATATATCAAAGACTGCAGGATGAAGTAACCAATCAAAGTGAAAGACTTGAAGCAGAATCCATCTCTCTGAAAGAAGATCTGGAAAAATCAAATAAGAAGAATGAATAACTTCTACAAACATTTGAAGAACAAGAAAATGGGTTGAAGGAAGAGATTTTAAATTGAATGATCAAGTAGAAAAAGGAAGAAAGATCGAAGAAATTATGAAGAAGCAATGCCAAAGATTGGAGGTTGAGGTAAACATTTTAAAAGGCAAATTAGAAGAAAAAGATAAAGTCTTGAGGTTTCAATATAGTACTAAGATTCTAGACAATATTCTTAGTAGTCAAAGGTCTCCTTCTATTAAATTTGGTCTTGGTTTTCATGAAACTATTAAAGGAGAATCTAGTTCACAAGGAAGTGCTAAAGATTCAAAGGATATCAATGCAAAACCTGAAGTGTTGGAAGAAACAAAAGTTCAACCGACAATCATGAACTCTCAAAAGAAATCATTCCCTCCTTTGATCAATAATTTTGAATGCTTTAAATGTCATAATTATGGGCATGTTACAGCCAATTGCAGAAGCAGATTGTTTCAGTCACAAACAAACAGATTCTACACAGAAAGGTACTCAAGTTTCTTTAAGGGATATTGTTTTTCATGCAGCAAGTATGGTCATAAAGCAGCTGATTGCAATAGAAGAAAGAATAGAAAAACACATTATGATCCCTATGCTTATTTTTCTGGTCATGCAAGATGTTATGCTTGTAACAATTATGGACATGTAGAAAAAGAATGCAGGATGAATAGATCTAAGAAATTGGATAATTTCTAGCACACAATAAGAAATTTCAAGCAAAGCTGGAAAAAGAAGGAGGACCGGTCAGAAACGTAGGGAATATTGACCCTACTGCAGTCATCTGTTTCTAAAAGTTTACTTATCATAATGACTGCAGGAGTGATGTGAAATACATTATAGGGATTAGTAATGTATCATCACAGGGGGAGAAATACATTTGATTCCCATGGTTGGTTTGGTAATTCTGGTAGTGCATCTGATGTGAAGAAGACATGTACAGGTGGCAGAGGTTCAGGGGGAGATGGAGTTGTGAATTTTTCTGTATTCCACTTTCCATACGCGGGTTTCATGAACTAAAGCCGCGTATACATGCGAGTTCCAATGGAGACAGAAGCGTATTCTTTTCTGTTAAAGAAAACAGTGAAGATGGCTCAAGAACATGAGCACGGGATAAGGGGGAGCATTAGTCTTATGGAAAGATGCATTGTTGGCATTATGATGGTTCTGAAATATTATCTCTCTCTTGAGGTCTTGTTTGGTATTGGTTATAAAAATTCCTATTGGTAATTTGATGAAAAGGCTATGTTGAGACCTATGATGTAAATTGTTATATTCATTCATGTAAGGACTTCTTCAAAATTGTAAACCCACTTGGTTGGGTAGTTGAGTCAAAATGTGTAAACCCACTTGGTTGGGTACTTGAGTAACATATGTAAATCCACTTGCTTGGATCATTGATGTAAGTATGAGTCCTTGGAAAGGTCATAGAGTCATGTACTTCATTGAAAAATATGTTTGAAGATTTAGCGTGAACTTAGGGGGAGCATGGTAACTTCAGTGCACATCAGATCTACAGAGCTCTTCTTTCTACACGAGGAGAAAAACCTTGTTTTGGTTTTGATCCGCCCTTTTCCCTTGATGTCAAAGGGGGAGAGTATCATGGTGTTTGAATAGGGGGAGAATATCATGGTGTTTGAATAATGGTTATAATCAATGTATATATCTGTTGTGATGATCAAACACTATCATGGTTGCCATCAAGTCCAAAGGGGGATATTGTTGGCAATATGATGCAGAGTGTTGTCCTTGATGGCAACCTACTTGATAAAGTTGATGGAAACCTACTTGATGAAGTTGTTCTTGGTGAAAAATGACTTGTCCTATTTTTTAATGATGTAAATCTGATGTATCTACAGAGCAGTTCAGATGTAATAGAGAAAATCAAAGTTGCAGAGAACAAAGGTAAAGACAGGAGCAGCACCTAAACTATAAATTGGAAAATAGACAGAGAACAGAGTATTGAAAATAGTGAGGTCACCTGCCAGCCTTGGGCAGGAAGAAACAAGTACAGAGGAAGAGAGGAGATTAAGTGCATAGCACTGTAAATTCAAGAAGAATGAGAAATCCGTAAGGATGAATTAATTGTTGATGGGCCGCAGCCAAGTTTTGCAGAAGGAATGAAGACATTCTTAGTTCCATATTACGGAGAAGCAGAGTTTATTTAAAGATAGTCATTTTGGGTTTTAAAGCCCTCAACAACCAATATGAAGAAAATTAAATAAAACAACCAAAGACTTTAAATTTCTAAAAAGGGAGGACAAGGGGTCCCCACCACTTTAGCGCAAATCGCAAGATTGCAAATTTTGAAGTTTAAATGTCTTGTTGATGTGGATATTTGCGATGTGCGATCGTTGCACCATCGCAACATCACATATTATAATCATCGCCCTCCTCCATCGCAAGTTCCGTTGATTGTTTGAGATGTGCGATTATCGTGCCATCACATATCGCACCATCGCATATTACAAAGTGTTCCGCCATATGTTTGATCGCCAATTTGTGATGCGATCCCATTGCAAATCACAAATGTTAACTTTGCGCATTTTTGTTTGATTGTGCCATCGCATATCGCACATCGCAAATGGCCGACTACGATGTGGGCCCGGGGTTGAAGAATGAAATCCAATTTGTTTGAAGATTGAAGTCTGGGTTAAAATTTCATTGAAATTTGATTAAAAGTAATGTTACGGGGGCAGTGTAAAGTTTTAAAATAACCATTGGGGTTATAGCTATAATCTTATATGGCGGAGATAAAATACTACCTTTGGGATGATTCGTGCATGGAAGAACGAAGGTTGGGGTTTCAATCTAGATTGGCTCGATTTTTAATACGCTGGATTATCTATTTTGACCCCGTCTAGGAATACCATTAGCGGTTCGTAGTTTTGACTCATGGTTTTACTAAAGGGAAAACTATATAAGGAGAAGAGAAATATAGAACGATGTGTGCATGTGTAAGGATTGTAAATAAAAAATCTCTTTAAGAGATATCTGCATGATCGAACTATGATGTCTGTTAACGCTGAATCTATGATGCACCTATGGAGTTGATCAAGGAAGTGATAAAGCTCTATGAAGATCAGCAAAGAAATGATGAAGACCTGGTGCAAGTCTAAAATGAAGAAATCTAGATCTAGGTTGTTTGAACACTGATTATGCTGTTGGATGATTATGTTTAAAAGATCAGTGGTTGGTTGGTTGATTGGTTTATGATTCAATGAATGAATTGAATGGGTTATAAGGTTTAGTTTGATGTATGTGTGGAATGGGTCGAGTCTAAAAATCTGATGAGGAGAGGCCTGCAAGGTATGTTGTTTGAAAAATGCTTGATCCAGTATGAAAATTGATGAAACTTGGTCTGCAGTGGTGCTGAGGGTCGAAGCCTTTAGTGAGGGGGTTGTAGCTCCCTTCCAGTGGTAGCTGGTAAACGAGAACATGGGGTAGTAGCTCCCTTCCAGGAGAGGTTGGTAAACGAGAGAAGGGGGTAGTAACTCCCTTCCAGGAGAGGCTGGTAAACGAGAGCAAGGGGTTGTAACTCCCTTCCAGGAGAGGCTGGTAAACGAGATAATATTGTAGCCTTCTGCAGGTGGGTGCCTACGTGTTGGTATGAGTCTACACCAATACAATGTTGTAAGATGTTTTATTTATAATAAATATTGAAGACTGAGACGACGACAGCGGTGGTTTTCTCCCGAATTGGGTTTCCACCTTAAATCCTGGTGTTCATGTGTGTTGCTTATGTGTGATGATTTATTCTATTCTTAATGTACATGTTTACTACTTACTAAACATCTAATGAATGAATGATGCAATGATCTAAGTAAAGAATTATCTGCATAATGAGATCTCTGGTAATACACAAGTTTCATTAAGGATATCCACGTATATACGCGACTTGGGTTCAGTAAATTAGCGTATGGGTTTTAGAGAAAGAAAATGTAAAAAAATTTCAGTCTGCACTAAATACTGATTAACCCCCCCCCCCCCCCTCTCAGTATTTTTCCCAACAATTGGTATCAGAGCAGGTCCTTCTGCAGAAGCTTGATCGCTTGAAGGAGATCCGTTGCAATGGGAAGTCATGAAGGAATAATTTCTCTAAGGCCACCTGTATTCAATGGAAGTAATATGTTATTCTGGAAGATACGAACAAAAGCATATTTGCAAAGTCTTGGTGCAGAAGTATGGGCAATCGTGGAAGAAGGTTATCAGTATCTGGGAATTATTCCTACTGATGCAGCAGAAAGGAAGAAATATGAAATCAATGCCAAAGTAGTCAATGTTTTTTTAGGAAGCATGTCTGAACTAGAATTTTCTAAAGTGATGCAGCTAAATTTAGCAAAATAAATATGGGACAGAATCATTCTAAGCTATGAAGGAGATACAAAGGTAAAAAGTGAAAAACTCCAAACTCTCAGAATTGAATATGAGAATTTAAGGATGCATAGTGATGAGAGTATTGCTAGTTTCTTTTTACGTCTAGATGATATTGTAAATTGTATGAGAAGTTTGGGTGAAACCATAACCGATACTACTCTGGTGGAAAAAGTCTTAAGATCTTTGACGTCAAAATTTGAGTCAAAAGTATCAGCTATTGAAGAAAGGAAAGATCTGCAAACTCTTACTATTGTTCAACTACTTGGTATTCTAACTGCTTTTGAAAGGAGAAAAGAAGGTCCCTCTCAAATCAGAGAAGTTGCCTTTAAGGCATGTGCAAAAGGAAAAGAAAAGGAAGTTATCAAGGAATCAAGTCATATATCAGAAGAAGAAGAAGAAAATTTTGTGAGAAGACTCCAACCAGGTACTGGAAGATTCAGAGGTAAGCTTCCCTTCAAGTGTTTTACTTGTGGAAGAGTTGGTCATTATGCTGCAAAAATGTCCTTATGAAGAAAATCATGATAAAGGGAAACAATTTGAAAAGGGAAAGAGTTATTACACAAATGAAGATAATGATGAAATGTCAAATGAGGATGAAGAAGATTCTGACCAAGATCTGCAAGTGCTCATGCCAAGGAAGCAAAAGAAGAAGGCTACTCAAAGAAAGGAGATACCTCAGAAAACATGTGCAGTAGAAAATGAAGAAGATGAAACAGGTATTGATTGTTGTTCTTGTGATTCACTTTCTTGTGCAGACAATGGTGAAGATAGTGAAAGTAACAGTATAAGTCTACAAGAAAATCTCAAAATCAATGATGAAGATCCAGTCAAAAGGAAGGAATCTATCTACCAAGATATGATCTCTAGAATGAATGAACAGATAGAAACAATGAAGGGAAAAATAGAAATATATCAAAGACTGCAGGATGAAGTAACCAATCGAAGTGAAAGACTTGAAGAAGAAATCATCTCTCTGAAAGAAGATCTGGAAAAATCAAATAAGAAGAATGAAGAACTTCTACAAACATTTGAAGAACAAGAAAATGGGTTGAAGGAAGAGATTTTAAAATTGAATGATCAAGTAGAAGAAGGAAGAAAGATCAAAGAAAGTATGAAGAAGCAATGCCAAAGATTGGAGGTTGAGGTAAACATTTTAAAAGGTAAATTAGAAGAAAAAGATAAACTCTTGAGGTTTCAAGATAGTACTAAGATTCTAGACAATATTCTTAGTAGTCAAAGGTCTCCTTCTATTAAATTTGGTCTAGGTTTTCATGAAACTATTAAAGGAGAATCTAGTTCACAAGGAAGTGCTAAAGATTCAAAGGATATCAATGCAAAACCTGAAGTGTTGGAAGAAACAAAAGGTCAACCGACAATCATGAACTCTCAAAAGAAATCATTCCCTCCTTTGATCAATAATGTTGAATGCTTTAAATGTCATAATTATGGTCATGTTACAGCCAATTGCAGAAGCAGATTGTTTCAGTCACAAACAAACAGATTCTACACAGAAAGTTACTCAGGTTTCTTTAAGGGATATTTTTTTTCATGCAGCAAGTATGGTCATAAAGCAGTTGATTGCAATAGAAGAAAGAATAGAAAAACACATTATTGCCCTCTTCTTGTGCTTCTCTGCAATCATCGAAGAACTACTTGCACACATATCTCGCCTAGTTATGTACTATGCCTTTGCTACACTACACAACTATAGATACCACTGGTGCTGAAGCTTCTTTAGCGTGACACTTCTGCATGATATTTCCTACCAAAATATGTCTGGAAATGTGCATTGCCCTATATTTTATGGAGTTAATAGAGTAACCCTTTGTTCCCTTCGTCAGGCCATAATCATGCGTCATCTTATTGGTCAGCTTCTTATCTTGGTACTTTCCTACAAATTCTTCAATAGGGTGCAATCCTCAATAAGGAAGTGTAGTGATCTTCGTAATCAACATTGCATCAATGGGAACTCATTTTCCCAACCAGAGACAATCATCGTGCCCTAGGGCCAACAGTTGGCGCATAGAGATTGTATTGATAATACTACACCCAAAATGCAGAACATATTGCATGCTAAACACCCCTGCATTATGAATTCCTTCTACCACTTCATTGGCTCCACTGCTATCACTACAGTAGCTTCATAGTAGACAAAGCGCAGATACCTACTTGACTCAATTTGAGGGTACTCATTGCAGTCATTGAAATCCAAATCCTCCATGTAGAGTTGTGGCACTTTTCCCAATAACTCTGCCTCAACCGGTATTTCGTCAGGAAACAAGAGTGTAAAAACAATATACTTTATTGGGTCTGGATCCTTCTTCAGCTCCGTAACTGTCGATTTCCATGGTGGAATAAAAGGGGAAACCTAGAAACAGGTTCTACCTCTCCTACATCAATGTCCCCTAATACTTTGGGCAAGAATTATTCCTCTTCTGACTCCTCTACCTCGACGTCTTGCTTCTTCCTTTCTTGCATTGGCTTATACCATTTTTTTTTGGGATTTTCTTCCTAGGTGACATGTGAAGCACTATATTCTTCTAATTTTTAGATGGCGCTTTGCCTGGATTGGTCTATTTCTTGAGTGATATCGGCCCAGTTAAATTGCCTGGTAGTGTTGTTTTCATTGTGTATCCCAGCCCTGCCTTGATCAACACCTCTTTAAGTTCTTCGAAATTGTAATCCAGCATGCCGCAGAATGCTCAGCTCTCTCTCAGGTGAAAAATCTCAATTCTAAATCTCAGAGCACAAAGTGTGTGAATGTAGAGCGAGATACCTGATTTATAGAAAATTTCAAATTCAAACTCCATGATGGCTTTCAGATACACCTCATAAATGCATATTTAGCAGAAGATCCACCTAGATATGATCATTAAATACACACCCCCTTGCTCCTTCTAACAGCCAAGTCCTTGTCAAATTAACTTTTCTAGCTCCAATGGTCATATTCTCGATGAACTGTGTTAAAAACACCTCTACGACACTATCCTACTTCCTTCAGCATATTTTCCTCCAGCTTCTCCATGATCCAACACCGTGCGCAATACTTCTAGTCTAATGAAGTCTTCCTTCGGTAGAGTAATTTATAGTCCCATGCTCTCTTTCAACTGTGTGGAGAATTAAGACTCTTCTCTAGCCATATAGTCAATGTGAAGCCCCAGGGGTGGATTCATCCCTATATAGATTTATTCTGCTACCACTGATACATATCGGTAAAAACTCACCATTCAGCTTCTCGAGATGAACTACTCCCCACTCCAAAATAATCCTTACAATGTATAGCCTGAACCAATACATTTGCATTTTACCCAGAAACTTTGCTTACTTACTGTCATATAAAATAACTAATCCATCTTGCCTAAAAGTCTTCTTCTTAATATGTCGGTCATGCCAGGATTTTTCCCTGTCCTTCTACACCTACTAGTGAAATCCTTCAGTGAACCTATCCTCCTCTAGCATGAGCAGTTGCTTCAATATAAGCTCCATAATATCGTTGTCCACCATATCCATGACTACTGTGACTCTTATACTAGGCACAATGTATTCCATTGGCATCATGGCTTCCGGTCCATATACTAATCGAAATAGATTTTGACCCATCAACTTATTACAAGTAGTCCTGTAGGCCCATAAAACTATGGGAATTCGCAAGTCCCAGTCGTCCCTGTTGATGTTGCACACCTTATTGAAAGAGTTCTCCATAATTTTTAAGGGTGTCAACTGTCCCATTTTCCACTGGATGATATGGCTTACTCTTTTGGTGATGCATTAGAAACTCCATAGTCAATGCTTCAATAATTTTGTTCAGGAAATGCATATCTCTGTCGCTTATCAAGATCTTCAGGCAACTAAACCATGACAAAATATTTTCAAAAATAAACTTCGCAGTCATCTTTTCACTACAATTCTTCACTAGTTATGCCTCATCCCACCTTGTAAGGTAATATGTCGCACTAATAATATACCATGCACTTTTTTCTTCCCTGGGGGATCAATCGTTCCCACAAAATCAATTTCCCATTTGTCGAATTCCTAAAAAGTGACTTGAGGATGCAATGCCATTTCATCCCTTTGTGATGGATTTATAGTCCTTTGACACACATCACAAGCGCTACAATACTTATCTGAATCCCTATGTACTGTGGGCCACCAAATTCTAGCTCATAGGATCTTCTACACAATGGCCTTGCCTACGTAGTGACCTACCGCAACTACGCCATGTGCTTCAACCAAAATGTGTCACTCTTGTTCAGGGACATATCTTCACAGTATCTCATTATCCCCCATCTTGTATAAATTTCTGAAAACCAAAGAAAATGTTTTTGCCTTTACTACTATCTATTTCTTCTTCTGTGTGGTATACTTTTTTGGTGTAATTCCTGTAGTTAGAAACTGAATGATATCTACAAAATTCTCATTTGCAACCCAAACCACGAACAATTGTGGATCAAGTAATCCTTCTTCAATATTCATTGGCTCTTAACGTGTCTTGATCTTGGACAAATGATTAGGTCTGACATTCAAACGTCCTAGATTTACTATCACTTAAAAATCATAATCATGAAATAAAAATAGGAACTTGCAAATATCCCCCCCCCCCAACATAGGCTTTTCACCAAGTATTTTAACGTAGAATGATCGGTGAACATTTTGAAGTGCACACCTAATAAACATTTATGTAGTGCATATACCATCGCTAAACCTTCTCACCTTATGGTGGAGTAATTTCATTCTGCTTTACACAACTTCCGGCTTGAAAAAGCAACAACATGATCTAGATCACTTTCTCTTGGCTGTGATAATACACCTCCCAAAGCTACGCAGGACACATTGAAATGTACATGAAAATCCTTCTTCCAAACTAGAAAAACTATAATTGGTGAAGTGACCATCTTTTCCTTCAGCACATCAAGGCTCTTCTGACAGTCATCATCCCAACAGAACTTGATATCCTTCTTCAAGAGTTTTCTCATTGGCACAGTGATCTGCATGTAGGCCTTTATGAATGTTCTATAATAACCTATATGGTTGAACGTCATGCATAGATACTTCACATTCGTTGGTGGCTCCAAATTTATAATCGTAATGATATTCAAATGATCTACCATAAATCCCTACTTGCAAAGAATGTGCCCCAACAATAT
Organism: Pinus albicaulis; assembly: GCA_034641835.2. NCBI lineage: Eukaryota > Viridiplantae > Streptophyta > Pinopsida > Pinales > Pinaceae > Pinus > Pinus albicaulis. The sequence goes on from CM076579.1 coordinate 220,530,479, forward strand.
ACCATATCACACAAAAAAAATACATTTCTTCAAATTCAAGGAGATTTGATACTTCCTGCATGTATCCAACATCAAGAAAAGACTAGAAACATGGTTCTTTAAAAATCTAAAGGCTATTTTGTCATCAAAATAAACCTCTAGAAATTTATGGATATATTATTTAAATGTCATGACGGCAACTCTGGAAAATATTTCTAGCACCTTTTTCAAGTTAAACGACATGACCATTTACAGAAATGAGCCCCATTTAGTCACGAAGGTGGTCTTACTCCGATATTCTGGCACGATCCTAATCTGATGGTATCCTAAGAATAGGGAAAATTTTTAGGATGGAAAATTATTTTGAAGTTTAAAAAATTGGCGAATCTCATTAGTCCGTAATATACAAACTATAAAATGTTTAATGATGTATTTGTAAAACTATTAAAATATATAATGATATTATATATATTTTCTATATAATTTTGGTGATTTTTAAGGTAAAATAATTTTATATTGTAAAATTTGGGCGAATCATTTTTATAAAAAAATGGAAATTGGCGAATCTTTATTTTGGAAAAACCATGGAAAATTAGCCCACCTGCGAATATTAGACCCTAAAATTTTCCATGCCTGAGAACCCATCTATAAAGGAGTAGGCTTCCTTCCCTCTCACATTCTCGAAAACTTCATTAGTCAATAGTTTCAGAAATGGATCATGGACACATGCATCGTTCAATTTTCTTAGATTGACACAAATCCTTACCTCTCCCTTGGTAAATTTCTCCTGTACCACCATAGGGTTAACCGATTCAGATTCTTTGACTAGAACAATTATGCTAGCACTAAGAATCTTGTCTAGTTCTTCCCTTACATTCTATTTATATTTTGGGTTCAACCGATGTGGGTGTTGTTTGAGCGGCTTTGCATCAGGCTTCAAAGTAATTTGCATGACTCTAAAATCTCGTAAAATTCCTTTCATCTCATAGAACTTCATCGAAAAAAACTCCTCGTACTCATGCATCAGTTCAGTGACCTTACTCACCGTATCTTCATCCTAATAGTCTCCATTATTTGCGAACTTGGGCTCTTCTTCCGAGGCCATGTTTACTTGGTGAGTCTTGATAGGTTGTGTTATGTCAGCCATGTCTACTTAAGGATCCACAACCTAGAGTTTTCCTTCATATTATGGAATATTGATGTTGCGTGGATCCTCCTCGTCATCCTCCATGGTCACCTTGTAATATTCTCGTACTATTTCCAACTACGCAACCTAGTCAAGTTGTACCAAAGTAGTTGGCTCAAAAATTATTCAGAATACTCTTATTCTTACTTCCTAAAGAGCATCATTAATACAATCCCAACCATCTGCGAAGCTATAGGTAAATAAAACCCCTTATGTCATCTCGTACCAATCTGTGGTGCCTTGGTTCAACTCTATTACAAGATACCACTACTAAGGTTTTATATTCAAGGTGTGGAAGAAAATGTGTATCCATTCATGTTGAGGTTCTGTTAAACCCTCAAAAATCTCTACTTCAAACATTGGGGGATAACCACCGAGTCAAGACCTTAGGACAGCTCCTTTTCTGTTTGGTGTGGTGGCTCCAACTGGATTGATAGGACCAGTTTCCTAATAATTTAAATGGTTTGGTGATGGAATGATGGGATGAATGAAAAATGGGACTAAATGACTGAAATCAACTATACGATCTAATCTATAAGTAATAAGTAACTCTAAACTAACCCGGGTATCAAATATGAATACAACTTAAGGATTGTTTCAAATAAACCAATAACCATGAAAATGTATTATAGTTTAATTGAAATATGGAGTAACAAATAAGATAACTCTGTTTAAGAAATTAAACAGAGTTATAATAAAACATTGCATTCATCATTTTATATATCATTTGCATATAATGTAAAAGATAAATATTTCTACACACTCAGAAATGATATGTATAAAGAATATTTCAAAAAATGAGTACATATAAATGATAGAAAATTTTAAAGAGAATATCTCATAACATAAGAAATTAATAGTGAATAGATAGAAATACCATATCCATCTTGATACTTTCCGATGAAACTCGATATCCAAATCCAACAACTTCAATGTAAAACAGACTCCAAGATACAGAAATGAAATTCTTAAAGGAAATTTTTCATATAACCACCAGATGTGATCCTTTATAAAAATATAAGAGTCAATGGAGTACAGAAATGTAATCTCCAAGTCAAAATATTACAAATTCAGGACCCCTTTCTAAATGCATGAAAGGGGTTTAAATAGGTACTTAATAAAAAAAAATAACTAAAACTATTCCTACAATCTATCTAATCAAAAATCTAGAAAAAAAATTGCGATCTTAAAGTGAACCGGATTGATTGATTATCTCCTGTGTTTATTGTGCCCAGATGGAATATCTTCAGCATATCTTGGACTTCTGTTGGCCGACTCATTTTTGAATGTAACTGCCCAGTGTACGTAGCATCAGAGAATTCAACAATGATACAATGAATAGAATTCGAAAGGAATTTGAAGGCCATCTGTTGGCTGTGTTGCTTGATCAGATAAGTCCACATAATATCCCATGAAATTCCTTGAAGTTTGCTAATCTGTTGATTTTTATTGATTATCTCTTCCTTCCACCTGCAATCAGCTTCTTTTACTTTTAGTAACTTGCATGGGATACAATCTGAGATCAAATTGGTAGCGTACAAGCTGTCATTAACCAATTGTGTTGTATTATTCATTATACCTTTAGCCCTTGATATGGCTCTTTCTGATTTCATCAACTGTTCTTCCCATTCCATAGATAAAATTTCCTTGTGTCTTTCTTCAATTCTAGGAATACTAGCTTTTCTTCCCTGCTCTGTATCTTTCCATGAAAGGAACTCATAAATTTTATCATCAACATCATCAATTTCTTGCCTGAGAGTGACTGATTCATCTATCAAAGATGATATTATTTCGCACAAAGACTCAACTTGTGCCAACTTAAGACAAAATTCATTTAACTGCTGAGATAGAAGTTTGTTTTTTTCAAGAGCTTCAGTTTTGAATTGAGCTAACTTAGGATAATCCTTGAACTTGTCCAATGCTGATTGGAACATTTTCTGTTGTTCAATATTTGCATTTTTCTCATTTTTCAGAAGATTTTGTAGCTTTTATACTTCTTGGCTCAAGTTTTGTTGTTTGTTCAAGGCTTGTTCATCAATTTTATTCTTTTCAATACTAAGATGCTCTTCTAGTTGTTTAGATCTAAGCTCCTAATCTTGCAATTGTTTCTCCAGCTGAAAAATATTTTGTTGATTCCCTATGGCCTGTTCTTCTAGCATAGCTATCTATAAGTCTTTTTGTTTCATCAACTGAGAGACTTCAGAAGATTTGTATATAGTTGCAGCACTATAAGCACCTGCGTATTGTGATAATTTAGTGAGATCCTCAGATGGATTCACCTCAGCATTTTTATAAACAATATTCATAAACTCCACCTGTGAAGTTGAAAGTGCATCCTGATCAGTTCTCCTCCTCTTTCTCTGCTTTCTCAAAAAAACCCTATGTTTGGGACTATAAAATACATCCAGAGGAGGGATTTCTTCTATTTTCAACATAATTTCACCTGTGGGATGTTCAGGAATAACTTCCATATATTGGTTTTCCAAAACATTAACTAGGGGATTATTTTGTTGTCCTATTTGTTGGGCAAATTGTTCATATTGGCTCAACAAATGAGGATAAAATATAAGTTCAGCAGATTCAACTAATTTTTCAGTAGCTTCCTCTCTTCCAAGTTGAGAATATGGATTATTGCTTACATCTCCTTTTGGTGCTTGTTGAGTAGCCTTACTGTTTGTGCCTCCTTTATCAGTATGCACATTGGCATCAGTACCTATGCTTTCCTTTCCTGTCTGAGCTAAAGACTGCTAATCAGTATGTACATCAAGTTTAGCAGCTATTTCTTTCTTCTCAGTACCAAGTTTGTTGGTAATGTCTTCTTTCTGTATAACAGGATTAGTTCCTGTTACTTCTTTCTGTGTCTGTATAATGACTTTGCTGGCAGATGTTTCTGTTATTGCTTTGCCAAATGTATCCTCTTTTTCCTTCTGTTATGACTCATCCTCCTGCATAGGAACTCTTAATTGATCTAGAGGAGCTTTGAGTAATATTTGGCTTCTAAATAACATAAAATTATTCAACTTTTTAGTCTGTAATTTGGACTTGGAAAAATCATAAACTTGAGACAAATTATCTACAAAAACAAATAAATCATCGAACTCATCTTGTTCATGTTCAAATCGAGCAATTGAAACTGAATTGGTAAAATCAAATGCCACCTTCCTTGGGTCATATTCCCTGCCTTGGACTGTTGAAATCTTGAGATTGGTTATCTTGCCAACTTCTTTCTCAGCATGAACAAAATTATTGAGATTGTAATCTCCACATTTAAAAAGAAAAGTAGGCCACGTTAGCTTATTTCTATTCTTCAAAGTCCTGGACATGCTTTCTACTGTTAGCTGATATGAAATTTCTTGTGCTAACAGTTTATCTGGAACATACAAGGGAAGAATGTGTGGTTCTAAAATACTCTCAAAAACTCTTATATATGTGAAGCTTTCTTCTCCAAACCAATCCCCAATCGAGGATAAATCAACTTTAGCCTTCTCAGAAATCCTAGGAGGGAATCGGCCAAAAATAGTTTGATAAACCAGGATGAGGAAACCATGACAAACTCTATAAACATTGATTTTAAAATTCCCCTTCCACAAGAACTTGTGATATATATGAATATGAGCAGGATCTTTACGGGTCCATTTCCATCCTAACATGGGAAACTCAGAATTGAAACAAAGGGCATCTAGAATATAATCACAAAAGTAAAAAGGAGTAGTATTTCCTGTGTTTTTGTCCTTCCTATACTCAATAATCCTATTATCTATCTTATCAGAATGAATAACAACCCAGTCCATTATTTTAGAATTTACAACAGAGTGTATTAATGGCACCATTTGTATAGAAAACCTAGCTGAATTATCATTTCCAAAAAATCTGCACATCATTGTTGCGGCGTAACAGTATGGAGGCAAAAGAGACTCCACAGAGTACATACCTGATGCCTCGCTTTTGTGCTTTTCGGGAGCCCTTCTCCATTCTCTTATCGGCTCTGACTGTTTTTCATTATTCGCAGAAAATTCCTTGATGAAATATTTGTTGTAGATTTTATGCGGGTCTAGAAGGTGGTACATTGCTTTAATGTCCTCTGCTTTGAATGACCCGAGTGTTGCTCTAGAAGCTGAAACAAACATCCTGTTCTGAATGGTCACATTGTCAATTACCCACCGAATCACATCATAATATGGGAAAATGTTCACCCAAGCTACAATTTGGTGCAGGAATGAATTTTCAAGTGCTTGAAGGGAGGTTTCTGAATCAGACTCCGAATCATCCTCATCAAGAACCATTGATTTTGGCACTGTAACTTTAGGCTTTTCCCTTTCGATGAGTTTATATACCTCTTCCCAGGATAATTTACCAAGACCTTGGCACAATTTGTCTGTAACCAACTTAATTTTAGCTGGTTTCTCCTTAGGTGCCATGGTGAAAACATGGGCTTTTGCAGCGACAAAAACTTTTTCTTTCCTGGATCTCTTTGAAATTTCGGTATCCGGTAATGTTTCCCTTGCTCTGTGAATGAAAGGGTTGGGTATTCTTTGGTTCTGCAAAGGAGAAACAGTTAACTCGTGGTGAAAACGCAAATGAGGAGAAAAACTGTATAAACAATCTATTCATTGATTTTTATTTATTATCTTCGTGTTTAAAACTTAAATGCCCTCTAAAGAGTCACACTCACGCATTCATAATAGAATAAATCGTCATTATTCGTTTGATTTTCAATAAATGGTAAACGTACAATCGGAGATTGACATATTTAGAAATAAAAATTAAAATTATGTTTTGAATTCTTGCGATGCAATCAATAAATAGTGTATGGCCATTTAAGTAATAATCGCACCGAGAATTTTCAAAGATACACAAAATAACATAATATGTTTTCTGCCGATTTCTGATTGCGATGATCGCATTCGGGATTTTTAAATGGAGCAAATTGTCAATGAGTTTCTCTGATTTCCAATTGCAATGAGGTGGGGTCCACCATGTTAGAGTCTTTCAATTAAACAAATATAATGTTTGTTTCTCCGCAATGCGATTTCAATGAACTGCATCGCATCGAAGTATTTCAAAGCAGATATGATCACTTAAAACTTTTCCAATTCGCGATTGTGATATGACTCATCGCATCAAAGTTTTATTATAAAAAGTCCATGAAAATCATTCTCTGAAATGTGATTGTGATGAATCGCATCACATAGGAAGTATGCAAAACAAATATGAAAACTTAAAGATATCTCCGATTTCCGATTGCGACTACTGTACACATCAAATATTGTTAAATATAAAAAATTTATGTAATATTTTGATATGATAAAAGCTTTATATAACATCGGATCGAAAATTCTTTCAATGTTGCATATTTTTATACACTTGTTAATAAAGATATGCAATATGTCTTTCTATCAATGAACTCTTTTTCTAATTAAAAAATGATCGGATTGCTTCTAAATCTTTTATTTCTATCTAAAAAGAAAGATAAAAAGGGGACCTATTACTAAATGAAATTTATTTCTAAAAAATTTAGAAATGGGGAGGGTTGTTGTACAGTACAACAATTGGCGATTCACTGGAAGAAACAGTTATCTCTGAAAAAATAAAATGAACAGTATATTTCTAGTAAGTAAAAATTTCTAAATATAATGAAAACTATCTTAGAGAATTTTTAAATAAAATCTAACTCTGAAAAAGAAATAAAAATCACTTACAATTTCTTTCTAATTCCTCAAATATAAAAACATTTTTGGGTTGTCTCAAGCTTTGATTGGTTGATAATAATGAAGTAAGTGGACCTTTCCAAGTTTAGCTTTTGTGATATACTCTATTGTCATAGGCATTGCCTCTGCTGCCAACAAATGTTCATAGTCTCGAGAGGGTTACCTTTTAACCATTAGCCATTCATTATCCAATCCAACTAGGATTATGACTCTTTAAAAATAAATTCATAAGACATATTATCTCATGTTTTTTGTCTTTTTATTTGTTTTTTAGTTTAAGAGCCATTGTTCTGGTTTAGTATCCAGTTAGTAACAATGCCATTGAATAGTTGTAATTAAACTGAACAAGCTGGCTCGTGATGAGACCCCTTGTCTTACTTTTATAAGCCATTACCCTGTTTTGGTATGCAGTATTGGTAATGTTAGTTTTATTACTTCTTATGATCATGGTAAGCAGGCTCGTGATGAGACCTCTATCTCCTAAATTTTTCCATATAATTTCTTAGAATGACATTCTAAAAAATCACAACCTAAATGGATGGGGTGAAATAGTTGTATCCTTAAGAATCAATGGATGACAATTTTCAGAGTTCTTTGTTTTGCTAAAGCGTGAAAAAGTCTTTAATTTTTAAAGATAACCTTTCTCTGCTCAATAAACTTATAATGATTTACATTTTCTCAAGGTTTCAAAAGATCATGCAAATGTTTTTGAACAAAATTTCAAAGTTTAATATTTTATTTTAAACTATCCAAAATTGTAATCATTTCCCTAAAAATCCTTATTTACATGAAATAAGCATTTATAATATCCTTCCTAAGACAATTTTCTAATAGTAAAAAGTCAATTAGAGACTATTAACAACCTTTATTTACGAAACCAACAAAAATTACAGAAAGGAATATGTACAAGTAAGAAAGGGTTACCTCCTCATGAAAATAATTTCTTTAAGACAAGCTCATTTACAGGAAGAGATTCTCTCTTTCCTATTAAATCTTGGAGTATGAATGTATATGAGCCTATATTTTCAGCAATATGAAATGGTCCAAGCCACATTTCCTGAAATTTGGTATGCTTACCTTTTTCTTCATGTGCTTTATCCCATTTCAGAACAAGATCAACAATTAACAAATTTTTTGAGCCGGTGGAACTTGAATCAAAAGAAGATTTTACAAGTTATTGATGTTTTTCATGAATACCTTTTGCTTTCTCTCTATCTTCTTCTAATTTCAGGATTTGATCAAATCTCAACTGAATGGATGAGGAAGGATTTTATTCAATGAATTGCACTAGGGCTAATGATGGGAGAGCTAGATTTGATGGTATCACAGCTTCTTTTCCATAAACTAAATTGAAAGTTGAAGTTCTTATTGAAGCTTTAAGAGTAATACGATCAGACCATAGTGCAAAAATTAAAGACTTGTGCCAATTCTTTTGATTTTGATCAGTAGTCCTTTTAATAATTTTGATGAGATTTTTGTTAGTGGATTCAACTAAACCATCACCTTGTGGATAATAATTTGCTGAATATTTCAATTTAAAACCTCTTTTAATTGTAGATTCCATTATAATATTTCCAGAAAAATAAGATGCATTGTCAAAGACAAGAGCGTTAGGTACACCAAACCTGGTAATGATGAATTGATCGATGAAATCAATAATTGCATCAGAATTGGCTACCTTTAGAGGGATTTCTTCTACCCAAATTTTGAAGTAATCTGTTGCTTTGAGGATGTACTTGTGTTGTTTGGAAGAATGAGGTACTATCTCACCAATGATGTCAAGCCCCCATTTCTCAAATGGTTGCTCAATGTTTACTGGTTGCAAAGGAAAAGCTGGCTTCCTTTGTCTTCCACTAGCAGTTTAGAAAATCTTGCACTTGCTCACATAATCATGTGTATCTTTGAAAAGGGTAGGCTAATAATATCCAACATGGATGATTTTGTGAGCTGTGGTATTACCTCCAAAATGACCTCCTGCTGGTTCATGATGTAATTCCTGCAATACCTTTTTTTCTTCAGTCTTTTCAAGACATCTTAATAGGATTGAATCATAATTCTTTCTGAATAACACATAACTAATGATTTCATATTTATTAGCCTTCAATATTAAAGCATGTTTATTCTTATAGCTGAGATTATAAGGAGCATACCCATTTTTCAAGTGAAAGATAAAATCAACATACTATGATTCAGAATCTGTAACACTTATCTGACTTACTTGAATAGCATTTTCTGGATCTTGATTTTCTGGTATGTTATGAGCTCCTGTTAATAATCTGCAAAAACCTTGACCTCTAATAATCTTGGCTGGTTTAATATCAATATCATATTCTTGCAAAGTTGTCACCCAATTAGCTCCCTTTTCTCCTACTTCCTTTTGAATTAATAATTGTCTCACTGCAAAGAATGGGACAATAATTTTTGTATGTGTTTTTAGGAGAAAAGGTCTAAAATGTTTAATTGACTTAAACACAGAAAATGGTTGTTTTTCTACATCGGAATAATTCAGCTCAACTCCTTACATATTCGAGCTGAAGAAAGAAATTGGTGCTTCAATTTGTTGATCATTGAGTTGTGTTAAAACAACAACATAGGATGTTTTGGTTGCCAAAGTATGCAGAATAAAATCTTTAGAAAAATCTGGAGTATTCAATGCAGGTGCATTGATAATTGCCTATTTGATTGCATCAAAGGCTTCTTTCTCTTTACACCCCCATTTGAATACTGAATTTTTCTTAATCATATTCTACATAGGTAAAACAATTTGAGAAAAATCAGGAATGAATCTTTTTACAAAATTAATCCGTCCTAAAAAATATTGGATGGAATTTTTGTTATGAGATAAAGAAATATCATAAAATTCTTTAACTCTGTCAGGATCGATATATATACCATATTTTGACACAACAAACCCTAAGAGTTTCCCTTCATCGAGAGCAAAGAAATATTTCTTTGGGTTTAAGGAAATACCAAACCTTTTACATATTTCAAATATTTGTTTCAAATCATGTAGATGATTGGATCTCTTCTTTGAATATATTTTTATGTCATCAAGATAAATGACAACTGATTTATTAATCATACCCTTAAATTCTATGTCCATGGCTCTCTGGAAAGTAGCTCATGCGTTTACTAAACCAAAAGACATTTTCTGATAAGCATAAGTTCCCCATTTGGTTCTGAAAGTGGTTTTCAACCTATCATCTGGATGTACTAAAATTTTATTATAACCTGAAAATCCATCAAGGAAGGACATGAGTTCAGAACCAGCTACCTTTTGGAGAATTTTCTCCATGGTTGGCAATGGGAAATTGTCCTTTTGACATGCCTTGTTTAAATTTCTGAAATCAATATAGATTCTAATATCCCCATTTTTCTTCCTGATAGGTACCATGTTGGAAACCCAATTAGAATTCCTTACAGGAAAAATGATTTTGGCTTTCAAAAGTTTGTTGGAATCTGTTTTGATTTGATCTTCAAGATTTGGATGAATTTTTCTTAACTTCTGTTGAACAGGCTTAACATCAGATAGCATTGGAATTGTGTGTTGAATCACAGAAGTGTCATAAGTCTTTAAGTCCTCATAATTCCAAGCAAAGACATTTTTATATTTACTTAGAAGTTTGATGAAAGCAGATCTTTCTTCTAGAGTTAAATTGAGTCCTAGATTAACATTATGAGGTTTAGAATCATAGCCAAGATTCACTAATTCAAACTTCAAAGTTGAAATTTGAAGTTTAGTATTAGTAAATTTCTTGAATATTTCTTTTATATCATATAGATCCTCAAGTTTAACAACAGATTTAGGAATCAGATTTTCATTACTTCTTGAAGTAATTTGTAGATCATGATCATCTTCATCAGTAATTTGTTCATCATAGGATTTCTCAGAAGTTAAAAAATTCAATATGTCCTCATCATGGTATAATACTCTCCAGTTTGTGATATTATTTGGGACAGATGGGCGAAAATTCAATTCTACTGAAAATCTATCAGGACTGCAATCTTCAGAAGGGAGGAGTTTGGATACAACATTAGCTAACAGATCAGCTGATGTGTTTTGATTTCTAGGAATAGAAGAGATATTAAATGCTAGAAATTTAGTGGTAAGGTCTTGTACTAGGGTTTGATAATGTTTAAGATGTCCTGAAATAAAATGGATGGTATTCCTCACTTGTCTTATGACAATTTCGGAATCTCCATATACTTTCAAGTATTTTACATTTAACCCTATGGCTTTATAAAGCCCTTGAATCAAGGCTTCATATTCTACAGTATTATTAGTGCACTCAAATTCTAATCTACATGATAGCATAGTTTTCTCTCCTTCTGGATCAATTAGGATGCATCCTGCTCCTACTCCATCACTATATTTTTATCCATCAAAATATAATGACCAAAATAAAGTTTTATCCACAGGTTTATCTACAAATGTATTAGAAATATTAACAATTCTAGAAGAATCAGATTGTGAAAAATTTTCAATTTGAGAAACAAAAGTATTTACAGAAAAGAGTGATTATGGTGCAATAAAATTCCCAAGAAATGACTCAGCAGAATAACCTCCAAGGATATTGTTTTTGAAAGCTATAGGTTCATTTGGTTGTTCAAATTCAGTCACAGTGTGCGTCATGTGTTTTTCTCGCTCGATTTTGATTTGGTTTGGTTTCCCTTTGTAGGGAAGCCAAATATGTGAATAATTAGTTGCGATATAACCATTAAGCTTTGTAGACCAATCCTTGCTTAAGACTAACCCATAGAATTTAGGAATATCTGCAATTAGAATATCAATTATTTGGACAATCCTAGGATCGGAAGCTAGTCTAATGGTAACTGAATTGATTTCTCCTACAACTTGAACTTTAGAGCGATCCAATTGTACAATGTGAACTACAGAATTTTGTGGTTCAATATTCAATTTCGCATAGACTGAAGTAGGCATTATATTAGAGGATGCTCCAGAATCAATTATTGTAGATTTCATAAGTCAACAAAAATGGAGGTGTCTGAGAATTTGATCTCTCTCCAATAAGAATAGTGTCTGTGGCATCTACTTTGTCTGGTGGCTTACCAGTCCCTTTAGCTACTTTGGCAACTACACTTCTTGGTAGAGGAGCAATAGGTGTAGCATTTAATTCTTTTAATAGCATATTTTGTTGATGTTTAAGTTTGCTGAGTTCATGTAATGAAATGTTCGCTCTAGTCTTTTTCATGTCCTCAACAATGTTATAATCCATTGAATCTGATACCACTAGAGTCTTAGATGATGATGTGGGAGAATTAGAAGATGATGGCTGATTCTGAGTGGGTAAAGGAGAAGTTTTCTTTGCAGGAGTTTTTTCTTTGGTACTTGGAGTTGTAGTTTTCTTCTTAGGAATAGGTTTAATAGGTTCCGATGTATATTTCCTCCTTGTACTCACAGGCATGGCTTCTTGTTCTATTTCACTGTCTGAATTAGGGAGAATGAAATCCCACATTCCATGTAGTTCAGTTATTTATTCCCTTTCATCTTCTTCATCTGATACTGGAGGAGTATCTTCCTCTTCTTCATCTTCTGATTATACATTGGAGATTGAATTGGGAGGTTTAGATTTAGCTTGATTTCTCTTGAAATTTCTGAATGGTCTCTTTGTAGATGTCTCTGCTACTTGCTTTTTAGACATGGTTTTAAGAAATTTCTGTAAACCTTCCATGTCATATGGATCTCTCGGTGTCTTTTTCTTTGAATCATCCTTAAAAGTGACTTTCTTTGATTTTCTTTCCTCAATAGCATTTTTCTTATCTAGAGCAATCATTGTTTTTTCAACTGAAATAGCTTCTTTCATATTTTCAGCTAAAGTCGGTTTTGCAGCTCTATCTACAAAAATTGCTATGTTTGAGGGAAAAGCATTAATATACCATTCACTTCTAGCCTGCTTACTAGGTTTAGATGTTGTAGGGATCTTATTCAAGAGTTTATTGAATCGAGAATTAAAATCTTTGATGGGTTCTTTGGGTTGTGTCTTTAAATTGGAGAGATCATTGATTAGAGTAGCTATTGATCTATCATCTCCATATTTAGTTAAAAATTGCTCTTTGAACATATCCCAACTTGTAATAGAATATGAAGGTAAGGAAAAGTACCAGGATCCTATTGTTCTTTGCAAAGTATAGGGGAATAATCTGACTACGACATCTTCATGCTCTACCTGATTCAAATTTATAGCAAGCATAAAGTTATTGATGTGTTCTTCCGCTTGTATACCAATATCTGGACTAATTTTGGCATCCATTTTTCAGGATGATCAGGTAAATCATGTAAAGGTGCAACCATATTTACAGCTCTCGGTCTAGTCCATGGTCTCTATGCCATTGTTGTGATAATAATCGAAGAACTAGAAGTGACAACTGGTGTATGAGTAGTAACAGTTGAAGTACTAGAAGAGACTATCAGTGCTTGGAAAGATGTTGTTTGAGCAGATGATGATGATGACACAATTGCACTTTTCTGATCTAGAGCTTGGGAAACAGATGATTGAATTTGCGATGAAGAACTAATATCACTTTCTGTTTCTGATGGGGTTCTTCTTGTTTTAACTCTACTAGGTAAAGGAAATTCCCAAGTTTTTCACTTTGTGATATAGTGAGAGGTCTGGAAGAAACAAATTGTGAGGTAACACTACCTTCAGATATTTTAGACTCTTCTAATGATAATGAGAATCCTTGAATTTTATTAACAAAATATTCAACTTCAGGAGACTCAGGGGGTGGATTATTTGATTGAATTGAGACTTTGGTAGTGGGTGTTTGAATACTTTTATCAATTTCTTCTATGGTGATTTGAGTTGTGAAAGAAATTGAAGATGATGAGGGTGAGTTGCTCTTAGAATGGCCTGTAGATTTGGATTTATTTTCCATTCATATCTTTGGCCCTCCTTCTAGCGCTGAAAATGTTGAAGCCTCAAAAATCGTTGCTTCAAACATTGGGGGATAACCACCCGGTCGATACCTTAGGACAACTCCTTTTCCGATTGGTGTGGTGACTCCGACTGGATTGATAGGACCAGTTTCCTAATAATTTAAATGGGTTGGTGATGGAATGATTGGATGAATGAAAAATGGGACTAAATGACTGAAATAAACTATCTAATCTAATCTATAACTAATAAATAATTCTAAAACTAACCCGGGTATCAAATATGAATATAACTTAAGGATTGTTTCAAATAAACCAATAACCATGAAAATGTATTATAGTTTAATTGAAATATGCAGTAACAAATAAATATAACTATGTTTAAGAAATTAAATAGAGTTATAATAACACATTGCATTCATCATTTTATATATCATTTTCATATAATGTAAAAGATAATTATTTCTACACACTCAGAAATGATATGTATAAAGAAATATTGCAAAAAAAGAGTACATATAAATGATAGAAAATTTTAAAGAGAATATCTCATAACATAAGAAATTAATAGTGAATAGATAGAAATACCATATACATCTTGATAATTTCCGATGCAATTCGATATCCAAATCCAACAACTTCAATGTAAAACAGACTCCAAGATACAGAAATGCAATTCTTAAAGAAAATTTTTCATATAACCACCAGACATGAGCCTTTATAAAAATATAAGAGTCAATGGAGTACAAAAATGTAATCTCCAAGTCAAAATATTAAAAATTTAGGACCCCTTTCTAAATGCATGAAAGGGGTTTAAATAGGTACTTAATAAAACAAAATAACTAAAACTATTCCTACAATATATCTAATCAAAAATATAGAAACAAAATTGTGATCTTAAAGTGAACTGGATCCCAGATGACAGATCTTGAGCATATCCTGGACTTTTGTTGGCCGACTCATTTTTGAATGTAACTACCCAGTGTATGTAGCATCAGAGAATTCAGGAATGATACAATGAATAGCATTCAAAAGGAATTTGATGGCCATCTATTAGCTATGTGGCTTGATTTGATAAGTCCACATAATATCCCATGAAATTCCTTGAATTTTTCTAATCTGTTGATTTTTATTGATTATCTCTTCCTTCCACCTGGAATCAGCTTCTTTTACTTTTAGTAACTTGCCTGGGGTACAATCTCTGACCAAATTGGTAGCGTACAAGCTATCATTAACCAATTGTGTTTTATTATTCATTATACCTTTAGCCCTTGATATGGCTCTTTCTGATTTCATCAACTGCTGTTCCCATTCCATAAATAAAATTTCCTTATGTCTTTCTTCAATTCTAGGAAGACTAGCTTTTCTTCCCTGCTCTGTATCCTGCCATGAAAGGAACTCAGAAATTTTATCATCAACATCATCAATTTCTTGCCTGAGAGTGACTGATTCATCTATCAAAGATGATGTTATTTCACACAAATGCTCAACTTGTGCCAACTTAAGACAAAATTCATTTAACTATTGAGATAGAAGTTTATTTATTTCAAGAGCTTCAGTTTTGAATTGAGCTAACTTAGGATAATCCTTGAACTTGTCCAATGCTGATTGGAACATTTTCTCTTGTTAAATATTTACATTTTTCTCATTTTGCAGAAAACTTTGTAGCTTTTCTACTTCTTTACTCAACTGTTGTTGTTTGTTCAAGGCTTGTTCATAAATTTTCTTCTTTTCAATACTAAGCTGCTCTTCTATCTATTTAGATCTAAGCTCCTGATCTTGCAATTGTTTCTCCAGCTGAGCAATATTTTGCTGATTCCCTGTGGCTTGTTCTTCCAGCATAGCTATCTGTAAGTCTTTTTTTTTCATCAACTGAGAGAATTCAGAAGATTTTTCTATAGTTGCAACAACATAAGCACCTGTGTATTGGGATAATTTAGTGAGATCCTCAAATGGATTCACCTCAGAATCTTTATAAAAAATATTCATAAACTCCACCTGTGAAGTTGAAAGGCATCCTGATCAGTTCTCCTCCTCTTTCTCTGCTTTCTCACAACAGCCCTATGTTTGGGACTGTAAAATACATCCAGAGGAGGGATTTCTTCTATTTTCAACATAATTTCACCCGTGGGATGTTCAGGAATAACTTCAATATCTTGGTTTTCCAAACATAAAATAGGGGATTATTCTTTTTTCCTATTTGCTGGGAAAATTGTTCATATTGGCTCAACAAATGAGGAGAAACTATAAGTTCAGGATATTCAACTAATTTTTTAGTAGCTTCCTCTCTTCCAAGTTGAGAATCTAGATTATTTCTTACATCTCCTTTTGGTGCTTGCTCAGTAGCCTTGGTGTCTGTGCCTCCTTTATCAGTATGCACATTAGCATCAGTACCTGTGCTTTCCTTTCCTGTCTGAGCTGAAGACTGTTGATCAGTATGTGCATCAAGTTTAACAGTTGTTTCTTTCTTCTCAGTACAAACTTTGTTGCTAATGTCTTCTTTCTGTATAACAGGATTAGTTCCTGTTACTTTTTTCTGTGTCTGTATAATGACTTTGCTGGCAGATGTTCCTTTTACTGCTTTGCCAGATGTATCCTCTTTTTCCTTTTTTTGTGACTCATCCTCCTGCATAGGAACTCTTAATTGATCCAGAGGATCTTTGAGTAATCTCTGGCTTCTAAATAACATAAAATTATTCAACTCTTCAGTCTGGAATTTGAACTTGGCCAAATCATAAAATTGAGACAAATTATTTACAGAAGAAAATAAATCATCAAACTCATATGGTTCGTGTTCAAATCGAGCAATTGAAAATGAAGTGGTAAAATAAAATGCCACCTTCCTTGAGTCATATTTCCTACATTAAACTGTTGAAATCTTGAGATTGGTTATCTTGCCAACTTATTTCTCAGCATGAACAAAATTATTGAGAGTGTAATCTCCACATTTAAAAGGAAAAGTAGGCCACATTAGCTTCTTGCTATTCTTCAAAGTCCTAGACATGCCTTCTATTGTTAGCTGATATGAAATTTCCTATGCTAACATTTTATCTAGAACATAGAAGGGAAGAATGTGTGGTTCTACAATACTCCCGAAAACTCTGATATATGTGAATTTTTCTTCTTCGAACCAATCCCCAATTGAGGATAAATCAACTTTAGCCTTCTCAGAAATCCTAGGAGGGAATTGGCCAAAAATGGTTTGATAAACTGGGATGAGGAACCCATGACAAACTCTGTAAACATGGCTTTTAAAATGCCCCTTCCACAAGAACTTGTGATATATATGAATAGGAGCAGGATCTTTAGGGTTCCATTTCCATCCTAACATGGGAAACTCAGAATTGAAACAAAGGGAATCTAGAATATAAGAACAAAAGTAAAAAGGAGTAGTATTTCTTGTGTTTTTGTTCTTCCTATACTCAAGAATCTTATTGGCTATCTTATCAGAAAGAATGACAGCCCAGTCCATTATTTCAGAATTTATAGCAGAGTGTATTAATGGCACCATTTGTATAGAAAACCTAGCTGAATTATTATTCCCAAACAATATGCACATCATTGCTGCGGTGTAACAGTATGGAGGCGAAAGAGACTCCACAGAGTACATACTTGATGCCTCATTTTTGTGCTTTTTGGGAGCCCTGATCCATTCTTTAATCGGCTCTGACTGATTTTCATTATTCGCAACAAATTCCTTGATGAAATATTTGTTGTAGATTTTTTGCGGGTTCGAAAGGTGGTACATTTCTTTAATGTCCTCTGCTTTGAACGACCCAAATGTTTCTCCATAAGCTGAAACAAACATTCTATTCTGAATGGTCACATTTTCAATTACCCACCGAATCACATCATAATATGGGAAAATGTTCGCCCGAGCTGCAATTCGGTGCAAGAATGAATTTGCAAGTGCTTGAAGGGAGGTTTCTGAATTAGACTTTGAATCATCCTCATCATGAACTGTTGCTTTTGGCACAGTAACATTAGGCTTTTCCCTTTCAATGAGGTTATATACCTCTTCCCAGGATAATTTACCAAGACCTTGGCACGACGTGTCTGTAACCAGCTTAATTTTAGCTAGTTTCTCCTTAGGTGCCATGGTGAAAACAGGGGATTTTGCAGTGACAAAATCTTTTGCTTTCCTGATCTCTTTGACATTTCAGTATTCGGTAATGTTTCCCTTGCTCTGCGAATGAAAGGGTTGGGTGTTCTTTAGTTTTGAAAAGGAGAAACAGTTAACTCGTGGTGAAAATGCAAATGAGGAGAACAACTGTATAAACAATATATTCATTGATTTTTATTTATTATCTCCGTGTTTAAAACTTAAGTGCCCTATAAAGAGTCACACTCATGCATTCATAATAGAATAAATCGTCATTATTCGTTTTATTTTCAATTAATGGTAAATGTACAATCGAAGATCGACATATTTTGAAATAAGAATATAAAATTACCTTTTGAATTCTTGCGATGCGATCAATAAATAGTGTATGGGAATTTAAGTAATAATCGCATCAGGAATTTTCAAAGGTACAAAAAGTAACATAATATGTTTTCTGCCGATTTCTGATTGCGATGATCGCATCGGGGATTTTTAAATGGAGCAAATTGTCAATGAGTTTCTTTGATTTCCGATTGCGATGAGGTGGGGTCCACCGCGTCGGAGTCTTTCAATTAAACAAATATAACGTTTGTTTCTCCACAATGCGATTGCGATGAACTGCATCGCATCAGAGTATTTCAAAGCAGATATGATCACTTAAAACTTTTTCGATTTGCGATTGTGATATGACTCATCGCATCGGAGTTTTATTATAACAAGTCCATGAAAAATCATTCTCCGAAATGCGATTGCGATGAATCGTATCGCATCGGAATTATGCAAAACAAATATGAAAACTTAAAGATCTCTCCGATTTCCGATTATGATTATTGTACACATCAAATATTGTTAAATATAATAACTTTATGTAATATTTTGATATGATAAAAGATTTATATAACATCAGATCGGAAATTATTTCAATGTTGCATTTGTTTATACACTTGTTAATAAAGATATGCAATATTTCCTTCTATCAATGAACTCTTTTTCTAATTCAAAAACAATCGGATTGCTTCTAAATCTTTTATTTCTATCTAAAAAGAAAGATAAAAAGGGGACCTATTACTAAATGAAATTTATTTCTAAAAAAATTAGAAATGGGGAGGGTTGTTGTACAGTACAATAGGTTCTTTGCCCCAGGCCATAGTCCAATAATACAAATTCTTGTGAGTATCATCCTTACCATTTTAATTCTCCATAATCCTGGTGTCTACATGAAAAAACATGATTCTAATCATTCTGAAATATTCCTTTCATCCTCCAAAATTTTCACTGTGCTCACCCCACCACCTAGCTGGGGTGGACCTCAAAGCAAAGTCCAAAGCTTCATATCACTTCTCTTTGGGCACCTTCTTCTCAAAATCATCAAGAAATAAGTTAATATCCCTAGTGCCATCATAATAGGGCATGTCACACAACTATGACGTGATGAAATTAAGTGATCTATTAATTGTATTACACCTCTTAATATAAAATTTGTGCAATCGAATATGCCAATTCTACAATTATTCTTCGGAGTCCGAAACAAGAGACATCATGTTCCCAACTTATCCTTCCATTAGTGGTCATATTGATCCAATCTTCACCCTGCGCATTTATCTTATAGATGGTGTCGATATCACCATATTCATTCTGAACTAGTTTTGAATATCACGCGCCTTCATAGGGGTCCAAAGGGACAACGAACCTGGTGCCATTATGTCCAAAATCCATCTTCCTATTCTTAGGATTAATTATGGCCTCCATATCATAAGCTCAATCGAATCCCAACAAAGTATTATATTGATTACAATCATCAACAATCTAAATGACTTCAAAGTCTGATAACACACTTGCACCATAAATTTCTACTTCAATGCCATGCAATCAACCCTTAGGAATAATCTTCTGTTGATTGGTCATTCTTAGCTGAATCAGAAACCACTACAGATTTGGTCATCCCATGCATTCCCATCTCTACTTTGGAAAATAATTTGCATCTGATCCTAAGTCAAGAATGAATTGGTCCATTTCATAATCGTTGGTGAGCCCTAAGCCCTCGTATTGCACCAAGAGTGCTGAAACTCCCAGAGGCTACTCTAGTTTACTTTATCAACCCAGGGTTCATATAAAATTGCAGGTGACAGTGATATATACACAATAGAAGAATTCTACTCATGCCATCCTCTTCTTAGTTCTACAATGGGGTGTTACAGCTTGGGTTACTGCTATGATATGAAGTCTGTCACGCTTCTGAATGAAAACTAAGACTCGAAATAACTCATGACCATTACTCAATAATCAAAACATGAAACTATTCTAGTTCATAAAGACTCATCTAGGCTATTTGCAAGAAAGGAAATCCACACTTAACCTAATGCAAGAAATAAAGTTAAACTAAGTGGCATTCATGATTTAAATTGTTGAACTAAACTTGCATAAAGGTAAAGTAATCTAGGCACACATGATGAGCCAAATGACAGACTAAAATCTATCTCATGCTTGATTGTTATGTTTTAATAATGCATCTCTTAATGACCTAACTGTACTTGTAAATAACTCTATTTTGTAGCAAAATAAGGAGGCACTAAGGTGACCTAAGAGGGTCTTGGGCTCATGGTTTCAGAGCTGAAGGTGTCTTGGAGGGTGTTCTAGACCTAGATGAGGTGAAAGAGTAATATTCCTAAATTAGCATACAACTAATTGGAATATTAATTTTTTGATTTTGCTTCTTAGTTAGAAGAAGAAGAGGGTATAGAGACCCGTAAATCTCCTTAGTAATAATAAAAACACTCCTAATGTGAATGGAGGTCACCTAAATAGCAGTATTGAAGACCCTTATGTGTGAAAACGGGATGGAGCATGTAGACTAGGTCAAATTTGACCAAATCAAATAGTGTTGGTATGGAAGGAGTGGCATTCATTGAGGGACAATACAGTTTTGGAGGGAGAGTCCATGGATGGAAGTAGTGGCTTTAATGAGTGGTGCCCAAGGTGAGGAAGCTCACCAAGCATATAAGGAAGGGGATGACATCCATAGAAGGCATGATTGGATTATTATTTTTCTTATGGTCTATATGACTTGTTTCTCTCTTCAGCTGTTTAGATAATATTGCAGTGTTGTTCAGCACAAGGGCATTCCCCATCGGGAATCTGTTGTGTTATACAACAACCCCCATTTATTTTCATGAATGGGGACCCTTTAGAAATAAATAGGAAATTTATTTTTATATTTAAACAAAAAACTTGGGAAATAAAGTCTTCTTTGAGTTTTCCGCTTTATTTCTTAGTGCGCATCGCAAACCACATAGCTTACAACTTAAAAGACTTGAAATCCTCTAACTCACGCAGGCTGTGAAACGTGCTAAGCCTTTTTCCGAAGTTGTATTTAAAAAAACTCGCAAACACTTAAATCACCATTATATTTTCATTATCGCATCACCCCTGATTCAAAAACAATCAAACTTATAAATAAATTCGGCATAAGTTACGATTACAAGGACCCAACGAGCCAACAAAGAAATAAATATAAAGCTCTAAAGTCCAATAAAGTGCGGATGCATGACTTTTTGAATGCACATTTTTAATTTCGCATGACTTAGCCAAACACAAATTCATTACCGCATAATATTTGCGATGTATGATTTGCGCAGATCGCATTTCGCTGAATTGATGGGTAAACATCATAAGCGATAAAAGTTATATGTTGTGATATGCAAATAACAAAATTTAACTACTCAAGTGTGTGAAATGACCTATGTCGTATCAAACCGAAATTCGAGATCTAACGGCTTAAATTGATTGATATCTATTTCCTACGAAGGCGTAAAAGATTTGATTTTTGAAATGATT
This sequence comes from Pinus albicaulis, assembly GCA_034641835.2. Lineage (NCBI taxonomy): Eukaryota > Viridiplantae > Streptophyta > Pinopsida > Pinales > Pinaceae > Pinus > Pinus albicaulis. The sequence goes on from CM076579.1 coordinate 220,552,183, forward strand.
ATCGATGATTAATATTTTATCAACAATAAGAATATCTTAAGATATTCCAAAGTTGTAGATCCAGAAAATAGACTCATATGAAGTTTTCAAAAACACATAGCACTCAAATGAGTGAAACAACAGAAAAATAAGATTGTCTACACCTTCCCAAGTGTGGAAAATGCAGAAATTAGACCCTGCAAACATTATTTATGAAGATCTGCATTTCTACTCGGTGAAATAACGTTGGGTTCCTTTAGAATATTATGTTATGATATCACATACAAAATGGGATTAGAAAGAAATCCCTTTTGATATGTTAAACAGACCTCCTGGCTACCGGACAGATTAAAAATAGCCAAATCCCATGACTTGAGTTATGAAGAAAAGGAATGACACATAGAAAAAGTTATTTTATGAGGGTTTCTATAGTAAAATAATGAAATAAAATGGATCTAGAGTTACATGGAATAATATGCCAAGGAAACAGAGATATGGCCTCCTTATTGCATTATAAAGCTAACTCGACAAGGGTTCCATGGAACACATCTACAAGAAAGAGAAGATCTGAATATTCAACTCAGAAAATGAATTATTACTGCAAAATTACGGAAATATAGCTGAATAATAAAAAAAATGGGATGAGGATCCCTTCCTCTAGCTTTCCAGGAGAAGGGTTGGCCCTTTCCCTAGGAAAATAGCTCAAAAACAAGGGTCTTAACCCTGCTGCAGCAACTCTGCATAAAATGATGCAGTTCCTTCCAGGGACCATGATGTAGGAGATGAGAACCACTTTTTCCTGCTACCAAGATCTTAAATGTGCTCAGAAATCTTCCTAGCTGATTTCTCAAGAGGAGGAAAGCACCTTCTACTGAGAAACAAACCTGGAAGTGGTGTAAGAATCCTGCAACACCCTGCAACTCAGCAATATCCTACTGCGGAAATAATGATGGGGCTAAAGAATGATGCTTGGACTTAAGCCTAGATGTGGATCAATACAAGATAAGCTCTCCCAAGAGGCATCTTAAGGGAAGAGGTGGGATTCCCGCTCGGGAACACCTAGGGCTACCTTGCTAAACAACAAGGGGAAGCCAAGTCTAAACAGACAAGATCAATAGATCAAAATACCAAAAGCATCCTAACAAAGGCCTCAATCCTATTCATATATAGAAAGTGAACCTTTCCTCATTGAGTCCCATCCACATGTGCCATCAAGCTCATGCAAGTTGTCCTCCACCAAAACTGCACTATCCAACAAGGTGTTTCAATGTATCTAGACAGCTTTGTTGACTTGGTCAAAGTTGACTGAATCAACATGTACCCATCTCCATTCACACCCAAGGGTGCTCAAATAAGCTTCTTATTCTTACCCCTTTTCACATTAGGAGTGTTATTGATCCTTCTAAAGAGGTTAATGGGCCTCTCTTCCCATTTATTCACCTTCCTAGTGATAAAACAACTCTAATATTCCAATTAGCTTGGAGGCTAAAATTTTGGAATATTATAGTCCTCCCCTCCAAAATGTTTCTTGTCCTCAAGAAACTGTATAAGGAGATCAAAAATCCTCCCCTCCTTCTCTTGTGGCCTCTCCATCAAAATTCTCCACCACTGCTCAACATGATCTACTACAAATCTTTCCTCCAGTATCTCCTCCGAAGCATGCATAACGATATGGCTCACATAATAGATATGTGGAAGATGCAAGTGGAAACATCCTTGATTTCCAATGGCATCCTCAAGGTAGGAGTGATGATGAACATTGGAAATATTATTCCCAATGAGTGACTGCCACACCCATGCTATCATCCAAATGAAGTGAGCCAATCTAGTTAGCCCAAAAATATCCTTAACCCTCAGTTCATACAATGTGTTGGGGCTGCATGGAGAGATTGGATCCTCCCACCCAAGTGGTTTCTCTCTCCACCTATGATAAGTGTGGGGTTGTTGCTGACCTTGGGCTGAAATATCATGACCTCCAAGAGTGGCCCAAGCTACCCCATCAAACAAATAAACCATGAAGTGCCTCCTCCAAAAACTCAAACTCTCCAAATGGCTTATCCCACATGAAGAATATAGATGTAATTTGGCAATCATGGGCTGCCCATTGCTCCTCCGGAAACATGCATCATGCAAAGTAGGGAGAATAATCCTCCCAATGGGAATCTTCAACTCATGTCCCACTCTCCAATCAAAGCTTCTCATGAACATAGAGATATCAACAATACATGGAAGAAAAACCCAAAGAAACAGGTTGTCACATGACAACCGGAAAGTGGATCAAGGTCCCATAGAAGGAACCAACACAATGCATTCCTTGCCTGCATCAAATCAAACAAAAAAAAGTGCTTTTCCAGCCACTTGTTTTCTGCCACAATCATTTTACAAGATATAAGTATGAAATTACAAAAGGGTGTCAATGGTGCACACCAAAAATCATGTGGCTTTCCCCACAAACCAGTAATGAGATAGCCAATATCAATGATACAAATGGCTTCAAGTACATCATTATACAATATGAAAGAAGGAATAATCCTCCTTGGTAAAATATGTTGCTTATAAAAGGACAAGAAGTACAAAACATAAGGTGAAATTGTACATTCTCCATTATGTACTTGAGGATTTGAGCTGAAATGGCTCAACTGAAAATGCCCCTTACTCCCAATGAGTAGGAAGGTGGTTGTGACATCCTCTCCATCATCATCTGGGCTATGCATCTCTCCATATGCTGAAATATTTCATGTTGAATTCCCTCCCAAATGAACTCCTCTGCCAAGAAAATATATGCATCAAGATGCATGGAAAAGAAGTCCTCATGTGCTGCATGTAACAGTTTCTCCTTGAGCTTAGAAGCTCCAGTCAAGAAGACTCTGCCATAAGAATATATGACCATATCATCCACCATATATCTGTCATCTCCATTAGGGTCATCAAGAATCATGGAAGCACCAAGATCCTTGGAGTACTCTACTAAGAGTTGAGACCTCCAAGAGGGATCAATTCTCCCAAGAGACAGCGGTGGTGATCTGGCATGTGAAACTCTCTGCATGCTAATTCCTTCTACTTTGACATCCCTCATGCCAAATTCATCCTCCAAATTTCTGCCATGCTCATCATGCAAATTCTCATGCTCAGAAAGAAGTAGTAATGTTTGGAAGTTGGCCTCCCATGAGAAGCTCTCCTCCAAAAATAATCTCCCAATCTTGGCCAAAGTAAGCATGAGTGGCCTCCATCTACTCCAATGTATGGAGGATTCCTTCCTCTAATGAAGTACCCTCTATTTCTCCAAATCTATGGAGCATCTCCCTTACACCCTGAAGGTGCCATCCTCCATGACTGCAACAACCTCTGTCACCGTAGTATAGATAGTGAGAGTGGGTGGTGCTGAAAATGGAAGGATGTCCCCTTACTCCCTGAGTTTATCCCAAACTATATACGTTGTACTAGACTCCTCCAAATTTTTCACCTCTCCGGAATCTAAGAGGGGTGAACCAAATGGAAATATATCTCTCATCATCTCTAGATCGGGTGGCCTCCCAGGTGGAATGCCTCCATGTAGTGAGACATCTATGTCAAGAGTAGACTTCACATATGGTTGTGCAACTTTTCCCTTGCCCTCATAGCACAAATCAATCTGCCTCTTCCTTGCATTAGCTCTCTGAAATAGAGAAGGGTGTGTGCCTCTCGTCAAGTGATGTTGCTCTTCCTCCCTACCTCCTCCTTCCCGCTGCAATGCTACACAATCATGTTGCTCATTGATTGTGTTGGGACCTCCATGTATGAGATCCTGGGGAACTTCTTGCAAGGGCACAAGAAAACCTCTTATTGAAGCATGTGCTCCTCCTTCCTCTTCATGAGGCAGTGGATATTCTCTATATGTGACAGCATTGTAACCTCCATCCTTCTCTCCATATTCAATATGAATAGGAGGTAACTGCTCAATAAGAGGATCCTCCTTTGCAAAAGGACCCTTCATGCCCTCTTGTCCAAGGTTATGAAACAAATATCTTGCCTTCAGCAAGGTATCATGCAAGATAATATCTCCTCCCATAGGTTTTTGAAGTGGTTTTGAGTTTGCATGTCCTCCCAACTTATGCAAAAGTTTCATTAGTGTGTTTGTCTCATGTTTTGTATCAAATTTCTCAACTAATATTTTAGTGAACTTTGCAAAAGAATAATTATTATCATCTCTCAATGAAAATGACTCAAAAATCCACCAAGCATAGGCCTTACCTTCAAAGTGTAGTGCTACAACTCTGATGGCTTCTTCTTCAGAAACTGAGTGCAGCTGCAAATAAGCACACAACTCATCCACCCAAGCTTTGGCTGAGCAAGTTGGGGATCCATCGAAGGTAGATAGATAAAATCTATCGATGTCATGCAGTTGGATCCTCTTCATATTTATCTCGTAGAAATCTTTGAAAGTAATATGATCTCTAAACTTCTCAGTTTGAGATTCATACTCTTGCAGAAAATTGCTAAGAGTTCCCTTCTCCGAAATTTTCTCTTCTTTCATCTCTCTCATAAAGAACCTGGAAATTTGAATGCACTATGCATAATAGGGTGTAGTTTTATGCTCACACCTATCATGTTCCAATCTATATCTGGCTCTAGATCCAAACTCTTGAGGAGATTCCATTTCTCCTCTCATTTTCTTAAGATATTCATTGATGCACTGCATAGATTTTGGCAGAAGCTATGTAAGCCTATCTTCCCTTTGTCCTCCACATAATGGAGTCTTATTTCTGTTCATATCTCCTTCTCTGGATAGCTGCATGGCTGAGTTCCATAGGCTGAGCCAAGATTGAAGCTCTAATACCACTGTAATATCCCAAAACCAGGATTTTCTACAAAAATAAGAATATCTTAAGATATTATAAAGTTTTAGATCCAAAAAATAGACTCATATTATGTTTTAAAAAACACATAGCCCTCAAATGAGTGAAACAGCAACAAAAGAAGAATGTCTACACCTTCCCAAGTGGGGAAAATGCAGAAATTAGACCCTGCAAATGTTATTTTTGAAGATATGCTTTTTTACTGGGTGAAATAAAATTGGGCTCCCTTAGCATATGTTTTTATTCTATTACATACAAAATGGGATCAGAAATAAATCCCTTTTGATATGTTAAACAGACCTCCTAGCCACCTAACAACTTAAAAATAGCCAAATCCCATGACTTGAGTTATGTGGAAAAGGACTGAAACATAGACAATTTTATTTTATGAGGGTTTCTATAGTAAAATAATTAAATAACATGGATATGGAGTTACATGGAATAATATGCCAAGAAAACAGAGATATGGCCTCCTTATTGCATTATAAAGCTAACCCGGCAAGGGTTCCATGGAACACATGTACAAGAAAGAGCGGATCTAAATATTCAGCTCAGAAAGTGCAATATTAATGAAAAATTATATAAATATAGCTGAATAATACAAAATATGAGTGAGGATCCCTTCCTCCATCTTTCCGGGAGAAGGGTTGGCCCTTTCCCTAGGAAACTAGCTTAAAAATAAGGGTCTTAACCCTACTGCAGCAACTCTGCATAAAATGATGCAGTTCCTTCAAGGGATTGTGCTATAGGATATGAGAACCACTTTGGCCTATTGCCAAGATCTTAAATGTGCTCATACATCTTATTAGATGATTTCTCAAGAGGAGGAAAGCACCTTCTACTTAGAAACAGACTCGGAAGTGGTGTAAGAATCCTCCATTGCAACACCGTGCAACTCAGCAATATCTTGTTGTAGAAATAACACTAGGGATGAATAATGATTCTTAGCCTTAAGCCTAGATGTGGAGCAATACAGGAAAAATTCTACCAAGAGGCCTCTCAAGGGAAGAGGTGGGATTCCTTCTCGGGAACACCTAGGGCTACCTTGCTAAACAACAAGGGGAAGCCAAGTCTAAATAGACAAGATCAATAGATTGAAATACCAAAAGCATCCTAAAAAAGGCCTCCATCCTCTTCATATATAGCAATATAACCTTTCCTCATTGGGTCCCATCCACATGTGCCATCAAGCTCATGCAAGTTGTCCTCCACCAAAATTGCGTTGTCCAACAAGGTGGTTCAATGTATCTAGACAGCTTTGTTGACTTGGTCAAAGTTGACTGAATCAACATGTCCCCATCTCTGTTCACACCCAAGGGTGCTCAAATAAGCTTATTATTCTTACCCCTTTTCACATTAGGAGTGTTATTGATCCTTCTAAAGAGGTTAATGGGCCTCCCTACCCATTTATTCACCTTCCTAGTGATAAAAAAACTCTAATATTCCAATTATCTTGGAGGCTAAAATTTTGGAATATTACAAATATCATATTTTATATAATCATATCTATTTTTGCATGTTTGAAATAAATTAACGATAGATTTGTCTCTTTGTTCCATATATTTCTAATAATTTTTTTGTATACTTGAAATTAGGAAACCAACTAATAGAACGAAGAAAATAGAGACCAACAAGAAAGACAAATCGATTGCTCAACCACCGTTTACTAAATATTTAGACATGTATCCCTTATTTTTAGACACCAACTACCACAAGGAATGTTGTAGTTTGCATGGGAAGGAATGTATTATTTTTTTGAAAAAGAAAAGCCAATCGTGATAGATAAATTTTCTTCAGCCGAATTATCTGTTTCTTTAGAACCAGCTAATTTTGACGTTACATATTCATTTGTCCACGAGGTAGCCACAAGGCCACAATTTCTCCCTTACACAGATATGGTTAAATGGGAAATTAACCACTTAAACATAAACGACAAAAATTTTAAGGATTCAAGAAGCAATAATATTTGTTCTTTCAGGGCAGATGATTTAAAAGTAATTTACCACTTACCAGACCCACAACAAAACTATGAAAAATCCTTTGTCCAAGGCTTTAAAGAAAGCAATCTAGATCCAACAAAATTCATAAAAGAATGGAAGGAAGACGAGGGAAAGCTGAAGTGAGATAAACTCGGTACATACTCTATTGCCCAACTTCCTTACCCTTATTGCTATGTTATCTTATATTTTTGACTCTTATTCTGACTCAAATGACATATTGAGCCAGCAAGTAGGTATCCAAAAACTTGAATGTGAGAAAATTGAGAAGAAAATCAACAAACAAATTCAGTGGCAAGAATCAGACTCAGGAAAGGAAGCTGATCTACCCTAGGTAGATAAGTTTCATAAGGAGATCTTATTCAAATATTGGGAAGCAAAAATAAAACATTCAAAGAAAGCAACAACAAAACATCAAGATTATCAAAGGAAAATATTGAATCTGTATGTGAATAGATGGTGAAAGAAGAACTTATTAAAGAGTACACATCTGAAGTGTTCTCTAAAGTAAAACAACTAGAAACATAGTGGAAAAAAAAGGAAGACACACAAGATGAAATAATTAAAAAGGTAAATAAGTTTGATCATTAAAATTATTGGAATTTTATGATCAAACCTTATCATCAGTACGAGATCCTGCATTCTTTAACAGATTCAACAAAAAGATCGCAACCAATACTTTCAAACGAAGTATTCAATGGACAGGTCAGATCGAGGATTTAACAACCAGCTCAGCTCAAGCCTATGATAGATATTTGTCAACTTCGTGACCAAATCCAGAAGAAAGGGCAGAATTCATAAATAAAATTGTTACTTTATTTTCCTAGATTGTAGTTTAAGTTAGTCTTATGAGGATGGTTGTTTGAAACCTCCTCTATATTTTTGTAATAATATATTTTAGAACATAGTTATTTTATTATCTAAACCCCTCTCATGCATTTAGATAAGGGTCCATAAATTTTTCAAATACATTTGCAAAGAATGCACTATTATAAGTTTGTGAATGCTTTGATGAATTAATGAAACACATACGTTATCTTTTGACAATTAAATCTGTTTAATTGATGTTGCACTAAGGTACTCTTTAAATTTCTTCAAAGTGAAGAGGAGCAGATCAATTATTGTCAGTGTACATATGGTACTTTTATTAAGTCTTACTTTATAGATTGACAGTCATATTTTTATTGCATTATCTATTTGAAACGTTATTATAGATGAACGTTACATGCACTTATGTTCTAATATTTGTCTATGATTTCTTATTGAATATATAATCACACATATGAATGTGATATATTTTTCAGAATTATTCTAGTCAAACTATTTTTTCAGAAGAATCATCTTACATAATTTTCATCTCTTTCAACTGTTAAATGATCTATATTACTACCACTTGAAGGATATCTCTTTAGATCGAATAAAGGAAGAAACACCCTGGGTATATAGTAGAATAAATAGTTTAGATAGATGCATTTGATAGATTAAAATCATTCTCCATTTGCATGTTATATAATCAAAACGCCCTCAAAATTATCCTTATTGGGAAACTGGTCCCATTATCCCCAGTCAGAGCCACTACACCAAACAAAAAAGGAGTCGCTTTAAGGTCCGGACCGGGTGGTTTTCCCCATGTTTCGACAACAGAATTCAAAGGCCTCAACATTCTGGTGCTAGAAGGAGGGCCTTGTGAATGGGAAAAATATCTGAACAGTCTAAAGGTCAATCTAATATTCTCTCTCCCTCTAGATCCCCATCAACTTCCAGAAAATTATCTAGATCGTCATCTTTAAAATTTGAAGTTGATCATCCTTCTCATAATTCTCCTAGTGATACTCAACCCATACTATCTATTGATTCCCATAAATCTTCCCTAGAAGTTTAGTCTTTCATAGAAAATTTAGAGTATCTATTTTTGCTGAAAATCCTGAAAAATTCTCAAATATCAGATATCAATATTTTATCTTCTTTACAACCTTGAAGAATATTAAATCGATCAGAAATTCAAAAGACAGGAATTATTCCTTTTTAAGTTCACATCGATAGTACTTGGAAGAGACTAAAGAGGACTCAATCAGAGTCAATCGCCAACGATATCTTATCCCATTCACCTCCATTACCTTCGCTCACTTCCACGTACAACTTCCATTCAAACAATTAGTGTTACTTTGACTAGTTCCAGTACTCAAACTACTATCCCTTCAACTAGTCCTAGCACTCATCCTACCTCTTCTTCAACTCAAATTCCACCAGACCAACCTATCCAAAATCCAAGGGTAGGTAATCCCTGGAACAATCCAAGGGCTGTAAATATGTTCGCTCCTCTTCATGCTCATCCAAAAAATCTTGAAAGATGGTTACCTAAATTTAATCCTAATGATGGTCTTCCGGCAAAAGAACACATTAAAATTTTTATGTTAGCCACAATCTAAATGGAGTAGTTGAATAGGATTGTGTTGTAAGATTATTTCCATAGACTCTAAAAGGATCTGCATGATCCTGGTATTTTTCACTACTGACCCACTCTATAACTACAAGGAATATGTTCGAAGAAAAATTTCAAGCTAAGTTTGGGGATGACAGGACCACTGCTACACTCATCAATGATTTGTCAAATCGAAAAGCTAAAATAGGTTAGAAGATAAAATATTTCAATTCAATATTTAATAAATTACTCAGTAAAATTCCTGTTGCAGCAGTTCCTCGTGAAAAAGTTCAAATTTAGTGGTATATTTCATCTCTTCCATCCAATATAGCTATTTTTATTGATAGAGAAAAACTAGAAACACTTGCAGAAAACATGAAAGAATCTCTATCTATAGAGAAACAAATAACCACTTTTGAGAAAAATAATTCTCAAGAAGATCGAAAATCAAAGAAGGTATCTTTAAAAGATGATTCTAAAAAGAAGTTTCCAAAAGATCCTTTTAACATAGAAAGTATTAAAAAAGTTTTGAAGACTATGAAAAACGAGATGGTAGATATCAAGAAACAAGTCACTAAAAATGCTAGCTCAAAAAAATACTTTTAGAAACGTTAAGAAAGGAAAATCCTCTAATACTCAACCTCCAATTACCATATCTAATGCTGAATCTAATCAAGATACAGAGGAAGAGAAAAAAAATGAAGAATAAAATGATGATGAAGAAGAAGTTGAACTGAATGGAATGTGAGATTTCGTCCTACCAAATGAAGAACAACATGAATATTTACCTGTGAGAACAAGCAGCAAAAGGACTACTAAAGCAATGGAGCCAAATCAACAGCAAAATATTTCAACTCCTGCTAAAGATAAATTAGTAAGGAAAAATTCTACTTCAAAGGCTACACAAACATGTCCCGTTACTTCAGATACTCCACCTGCATCTAAGACAATGGTAGTCTCAGACACTATTGAGTATAATGTAATTGAAGATATGAAGAAAACCAGGGCCAACATTTCAATTCATGAGCTTGCTAAATTGAAGCAACAACAGAAAATATTACTTAGAGACTTAAATGCAATTCATGATTCAAACTTACCTACTCCATTAATAGTACAAGCTTCTAATGAAATGGGTAAGCCACCTTCTCCTTCAATGAAAGTATATGCTACAAAATTAGTTATGATAGGTGATCGATCCATCTCTCATACTCCGCCATTTCTCTTAACCTATGAGATCTATAACAAAAATTTCCATAAATGTTTAATAAACTCAGGGGCTTCCTCTAATATAATATAAAAATCGGTCTATGCTAAGTTGAACATAACTCCTCAGAGTTCCCTCGTTCATATAGTACAACTTTATAGAACCAGCGTAGAGGTAGTAGGAGAAATGAATTATGTTTCCATCAGATTGTCATTAAATCCCAAAGTTACTCAAATAATTGATATATTAGTGGCTGATATTCCTGAATTTTATGGCTTAGTTTTAAGCTGAGACTTGTCTAAAAAACTTCATGGTTATTTCACAACGGAATGGTCGCATATGTGGTTACCATATAATGGAAAACCAAATCAAATTCGGGTGGACCGTGAAAATTTCATGAAGCATACAATCACCGATATTGAAGGCGTAAATGAGCCAGTAGCATTCAATAATAACATTATTGGAAACTACTCAGCAGGGTAATTTTTCCCAAATAGATAATTCCAAATGTATAAATTTTGCAGATATAAAAGTACTTAATTCTTTATTTTTGACTCTTTATTTCGATAGTTTTAAATCTGAAGATGGTGCAGGCACTGGATGTATTTTAATAAAACCAGAAGGAGAAAAGACCATGTTAGCCTACAAACTAGAATTCAATTGTACAAAAAATATAGTTGAATACGAAGCATTAATTCAAGGTTTGTACAAAGCCATTGATCTTAGTATCAAATATATGAAGGTTCTAGGAGATTCATAAATCATTGTTAGATAGGTAAGAGATACCATTCATTGTAATTATGGACGTTTAAAGAATTACCAATCATTAGTCCAAGAATTAGCAAATCATTTCTCAGCCTTCAACATTTCTTCTATACCTAGAATGCTGAATGCTAGTGAAAATCTACTAGCTAATGTAGCATCAAAGTTAATTCCATCCCAAGAGTTTAGTCTTGATAGATTTTATATTGAATTGATTTTTAGACCATCTATTCCTAATAATATTACCAATTAGAGAATATTCAATAATGATTAAGATATCATAGATATCTTAACATCCGAAGGATCTTATGATAGTCAAATTTTGGATGAAAATGAGCATGACATTCATATTAAGAAAGAAGAAGACGAAAATCCTATTCCTAAATCTGTTGCCAAGTTAGAAGGCCTATATGATCTGAAAGATAGGTTTAAAAAAGTTACTAACTAAAAAACACAAAGCTCTAACTTAAGATTTGAGCTAGTAAATCTAGGAACTGATGAAAAAACTCAAAATGTCAATCTAGGTCTTGGTCTATCTTCTGAAGAAAGATTATCATTTATCATATTTCTTATAATGTACAAAAGTGTCTTTGCATGGGATTACATTGATCTTAAAACATATGACACTTCTGTGATTCAACACACAATTCCTATGATCTTAGAAGAAAAGCATGTACAACAAAAATTGATGAAGATTCATCCAAATCTGGAAAATCAAATCAAAACAGAACTGAACAAAATCCTCAAGGAAAAAATCATCTTTCCAATCAGGCATTCTAAATGGGTATCAAAGTTGGTACCTGTCAAGAAGAAGAATGGTGATATTAGAATTTGCATTGATTTTAGGAATTTAAACAAAGCTTGTCATAAGGACAACTTTCCATTACCAACCATGGAACAAGTACTGCAGCAAGTAGCTGGTTTTGAACTTAGGTCCTTTCTAGATGGATTCTCAGGATATAACCAAATTATTGTACATCTAGATGACAGATTGAAAACATCATTCCAGACTAAGTGGGAAAATTATGCCTATCTGAAGATGCCATTTGGATTAATTAAAGCACGTGCCACTTTTCTAAGAGCTATGGACACAGCTTTTAGGGGGCTCATAAATAAAATAGTGGTTATTTATTTAGATAACATTACAGTCTTTTATAAACAAGTAACCAATTATGTGAATGACCTAAAACAATTCTTTGAGTGATGCAAAAGGTATTTCATCTCCTTAAACCCAAAGAAATCATTTTTTGCATTAGATGAAGGAAAAATTTTAGGATTCATTGTGTAAAAAAGAGGAATCTATATTCATCCAGAAAGAATTGATGAAATTAAAAGAATTCCTTTCCCTTATAATAAGAAAGCTATTCAGTCGTTTCATGGGAAAATTAATTTTGTTAAAAGGTTTGTCCCTGACTTTCCACAAATAGTTTTACCATTGTAGAACATGATTAAGAAAATTTTTGTCTTTAAATGGGGACATAATGAAATAGAAGCATTTGATTTGATTAAACAATCAATTATCAACGCTCCATTCCTGACTACCCCCAATTTTCTTAATCCTTTTAATTTATACACTTTTTCGTTAGATAGATCATATGCTATTTTTTTAACACAGCTTAATGACCGACAAATTGAAGCACCAATATCATTTTTCAGTGTCAATTTATAAGGTGTAGAACTAAGTTACACATCTATCGAAAAGAAAGAATTTGTTGTATTTAAGGCTATAAATAATTTTAGGCCATTTCTCCTAAAAAATCACACCAAAATCATAGTTCCATTCTCTACAGTGAGACAAATATTAATGCAAAGAGAATTAGGAGAGAAAATGGCTATCTAGGTTACTGCTTTAGAAGAATATTATGTAGAAATTAGACCTTCTAAAATTTTTAGAGGTCAAGGTTTTTGCAGAATGCTTACAAGACCATCCCGTCTATCATCAAAAGAAGAATCAAGAAATAATGTGTAGATATCAGAGGTAAGCCTCAATGATGCACAATCACAATACGTTGATCTTATATTCTATTTTAAGAATGGATATGCTCTGAATCAACTCAGTTACAAAACAAAACGAGCTTTAAGATTAAAGAACAAGCAATATGAATTAATCAATGATGTATTTTTTGGGATAAATTTTGATTATGTACTTCTAAGATGCTTAGAAAAATCTGAAGCAGAGAAAGTCTTGCAGGAACCCCATGATGTACTTGCTGGAGGACATTTTGGAGGAAATACCGCAACACACAAAATCCTACATGCCGGTTAATATGGGCCTACACTTTTCAAAGATGCTCACGAATATGCAATAAAATGCAAAGTGTGTCAAAGTGCATCTGGAAGACAAAGGAAGCCAGCCATCCCATTACATCCAGTCAATATTAAACAACCATTTGAACAATGGGGATTACACATAATCAGTGAGATTGTTCGTAACTCTTCCAAACAACATAGATATATTCTCACAACTACATATTATTTTAGTAAATGGGTGGAAGAAATTCCATTAAAGGTAGCCAACTCTAATAATACCATTGATTTCATCTACCAAAATATAATAACTAGGTTTGTCTTACCTACAACTTTAATGTTTGATAATGCATCTTAGTTCTCAGGAACTGCTACGATGGAATTTACAATTAAAAGAGGATTTAACCTTAAGTATTCTGTGAATTATTATCTGCAAGGAAATGGTTTAGTTCAATATACAAACAAAAAAATTATTAGGATAATCAAAACAACTGTTGATCAAAACCAACAAAATTGGAACAAGCCATTAAACTTTTCTCTTTGGGAAGATCCAATAACTCATAAAGCTTCTATTTTCACTTCTCCATTCAATCTTTTTTATGGAAAAGAAGTTATCCTTCCTACCAATGTAGTTATTCCCACTCTTTCCTTAGTACAATTTATTGATGAATCTCCTTCTTCTTCTTTACAACTTAGACAATGTCAAATTCTTAAGTTAGAGGAAGAAAGAGAAAAGGCTAAACATACTCATGCACATCATTAAAAGATAGTAAAAGCCTTATTTGATTCAAATTATGTTACTCCAAAAGAATTTCAAATTGGTGATTTGGTATTTAAATGGGACAAAGCGTATGAGGGAAAAGGTAAACACATGAACTTTCAAAATCTCTGGCTAGGTCCATTTCAAATAATCTAAGAAATAGGCCCATCAACATTCTTATTGCAAGATCTATCAGGCAAAAGAGATTCTTTGCCTGTTAATGGGTAGATTTTGAAAAATACTTTGCATAGGCGGTAACCCCTTCTATTCCTTATATACTAGTGTCTTTTTCATTTCCTTAGAAAGATAAAAGTTGCTTAGTGTAAATTTTTGGCTTTCCAAAATGAAATCACAAATGATCCTTTTTTATTTATTGCTTATAAAAATAAGAAGTGTTAAGGAAACAATTGAAATATTTGAAAAACAAATAGATTTTATTTTCACTGAAATATGCAATTTCACTGAAATTATTTATTCTTTGATGAAATCTCATCCTTATATAGCATGATTATTCTGTTATCAGTAAAGAAAAGAATATTTAACATAGTAAAGACTATTTTATAGAAAATCAATCTAAAACTCAACATTGTCATTAAGAATCCTCGAAAGGACCAATGATTCACCCCATCTGGGAAAACTTATTGATTTTTGAGAGAAATTCAAAAAATAGATTATAACAAGAAAAACTTAAAAGATAAAAGGTCTCATCACAAGCTTGTTTACCATGTTCATAGGGAAATAGTTGAACTGACATTACCAATAATGCCTACAAAAATAGGGTAATGACTTGAGATTATATCAACAGGACAAGGGGTCTCATCAAGAGCCAGCTTGATTAGTTTAATGACAACTAGTGAATGGCATTGTCATCATTTGGTTACCAAGCCAAGTCAATGTATTTTAAGTAAATAAAAATATGATGCAAAAATAAGAGTTTCAGAAAAATTAGAATTTATTTTTGGAAATTGTAAGAAACACTAGATGGGACAATTAATCATTGCTGGGTAAAATGTAACCCTGCCCAAAGCTTAAATTGCCTATTGGAACAGAGGCTCTACGTATGATAAAAGAGTAGATATTTATAAAGTTGATCTGTAAAATCTACCTGATTTATCTTTTTGAACTAAGTAAATAATGATATATATTTTCATACTTATATCTTTAAAAGAGGGATTCTTATGAATTATAATTGAGAGAAATTACATTGCTTAGTAAGATATTATTTGTTTGAAATTCATTCCTGCAACTATTTTATTTCAAAAATGTTTTAGAAATTTCAAAAAATTAGTTAGAGATAGTTGGTTCTCCCAAGTGAATCGCCAATTTTTGTGCTATACAACAACTTCCATTTATTTTCATGAATGGGGACCCTTTAGAAATAAATAGGAAATTTAGGTTTATGTTTAAAACAAAAGACTTGGGAAATAAAGTCTTCTTTGAGGTTTTTTATTTATTCCTTAGTGTGCATCGCAAACCAAATAGCTTACAACCTAAAAGACTTACAACCCTCTAGGTCACGTGGGCTGCAAAATGCTTTAAGCCTTTTTCCAAAGCTGTATTTAAAAGAAAACTCACAAACACTCCAATCACCGTTATATTTTCATTAACGCATTGCACCTCATTTAAAAACAATCAAACTTATAAAGAAATTTGGCATAAGTTGCGATTAAGAGGACCCGGCGAGCCAACAAAGAAATATATATAAAGCTCTAAAGTCCCATAGATCACAACCTCTTGAATTTTTTAATGCACATTTCGCATTTCACATGACTTAACCAAACTCAAATTCATTAACACATAAGATTTGCGACGTGTGATTTGCGCAGATCGCATTTCACTGAATTTATGGGTAAATATAAAAAGCAGTAAAAGTTATATGTTTCGATATGTGAACTAACAACATTTAATTACTCAAACATGCAAAATGACTTATCTTGTATCATACCAAAATTCAAGATCTAATGGCTTAAGTTGATTGATAGCTATTTCCTGCGAAGGTGTAAGAGATTTGATTTTTGAAATGATTATCGATGATTAATATCATATTTGATAGTTTCATATCTATTTTTGCATGTTTTAAATAAATTAACGACAGATTTGTCTCTCTATTCCATATATTTCTAATGATTTTTTTGTATACTTGAAATCAGGACACAAACTAACAGAATGAAGAAAATAGAGACGAACAAGAAAGGCAAAGATATTTCTCAAACACTGTCTACTGAAGATTCGAACATGTGTCCCTTATTTTCAGACACCACCTGCAACAAGAAATGTGGTAGTTTGTCATGCGAAGCAATGTATCAGTTTTTCGAAAAATCAAAGCCAATCGTGATAGATAAAGTTGCTTCAGTGGAATTTCCTGTTACCTCATAACCAACTGATTTTAACGTTGCATGTTCCTTTGTCCACAAGTTAGCTTGAAGGAAAAAATTTCTCCCTTACACAGATATGGTTAAATGGGAAATTAACCACTTGAACATAAAAGACAAAAATTTTAAGGATTCAAGAAGCAAGAATATTGGTTCTTTCAAGGTAGATGATTTAAAAGTAATGTACCACTTACCAAATAGAAAAAAAAACTAAGACAAAGCCTTTGTCCAAGGCTTTAGATCAAACAATCCAGATCTAAAAAAAGTCCTAAAATAATGGAAGGAAGACCAGGGAAAGCTGAAGTGATATAAACTCGGTACATACTCTATTGCCCAACTTCCTTACCCTTATTGCTATGCTGCCGATATGTTGTGTAGATTGTTTTGAAAGCCCGATACCACTAGGTTTTCAGTAGATTGGGTTCCATTGATTGATGCAATCATCAATTCATTAATTCTGAATTGGGAAAATATCTTATATGAAAGTTTAGCTAAACACATCACAGAATATAGGAATAAAAGGAATGTTTCATCTAGAGAAATACCTCCCTTTTATATGTCTGCCTATGTCATGGACACAATCTGATTTTCTTCTAGTTTTCCTACCATGGGATGGAAATGGACTACCCAAGACCCTACTACAATCCACATCTACCACAGAGCCCTTTGGGATTCAGACTTCCATCTTCATTTTTATAAAATTTGTCAAGAATTCATGTTGCCTATGCACCAGAAGATATACCATAAAAATGCCCCTAGGGTTTCTGAAGAGGCTAGTGCAGATATTCTTTCTGTGGCTAGGTGGTTTGTAGAGGATAATTTTACATATGTCAGAGTATTTGGGAGTTATGCTTCTCGCCACGTCCTACCATATTATGTTCTTGATAAGTTACTTGCAACAGAGATAGCCTACCATCTTGTTAACGATATTACTAAATAGCTGAAAGATGCTAAGAAGGTTGTTTGGCCTAATTTCACTTTACAGTGCGGTACTTTTGCACTTTTTGATATTGGCCATACCTACAAGGAGGTTTCAAAGATTATTTCATTGAATTTGGTAGTAATGCCAAAGAGGTTGTATGATCCAAATGATGTAATAAAAAACTACATCACAGAGCTCAAAATGAAGCCTTTTGTAAAGGAAATAGATGGATTTGATGATCTCTTCCAAGGTATGGAAAATTTTTCAGATATAATCAAGTTTGTAGCCATTCAACTTAACCAAGATGATTTGGAAGCCTTCTAAACATATAGAAATAAGATACTATAGAGAGTTCCTCTCAACCTGTTAAATATTGAAGATATCAACAGACCTACTCTAAGTATCAGCTTGGATAATGAAGCAAAAGACATGTATGAGGATGAATCGGTCCAATCAAAGCATCAATCTCACAATTCATATCATTCTCAAATTGAATCCAAATCTAGAAAGGACGGGCTAGAAAAGATAATTTATTAGGTAATCTAAGAGATAGAGATGCGAGAACAAAGATAAAGTAATTTAACATAATCGACTTCCCAACAATTTCAGTATAGTCATAACACATTTGATTAGTTAGAAAAGTCACAAACAAAGAATTTGAGTAGTGAATGGGATGAGTTTTCTGAAGCAATAAAAACTCCTAAAGCCAATCCTAATGCTGCTCAAGTTACTAGTTTTCATACACCTGAACATTCCCAGAAGATATTGGAAACTGTTAATCCACCACAACAAGTTCCAGAGACTCATGATCGAGACATCATATCGGCCTACACTACAAAAAAAATAGTTTTACAAGTTTAATAAATTCCTTTGATGGATATCTTCTACATTCCTAGTTAAGGCTATAGTTAAGAGAAATAAAAGGATAAGAAATGATGAAACAGTCTCAAAGCTCACAGACGAATGTGTTGACGTTTTGTGGAAGGATTCCTTAGCTAATCCTACTGAACATCTAACTAAATTATCACAGTATGGAGGGGCATATGCTACTGCCACTATTGATAAAGATACTGAAGTCAGAATGTTTCTGAAGCAAACAAAGACACAATACAAGAAATAGAGAGGTTGTTAGATGAAGAAAAATCCAATTCTAGTGAGCAAATGAAAGAAATGATAGTGCAATTTCAAAAATATTTCGAGAGTCTTAAATTACAACATCAAGCAGAAATCACTGAGAAGCAAGCACAACTAGAAGCATCAACAACCAGGTTACAAAGAAAACCGAAATTAGAGAAATTCATAAAAGAAGAATTTTATATAAATGATAAGTTAGAGAAACAACATGAATTATTTTTCCAGCAAGCTTCTATTATTGACTCTTATTATGACTCAAATGACATATTGATCTAGCAAGTAGCTATCTAAAAACTTGAATGTGAGAAACCCAAGAAGAAAATCAACGAACACATTCAGTTGAAAGCATTAGACTCAGGAAAGGAAGTTGATCTACCCCAAGTAGATAAATTTCATAAGGAGATCCTATTCAAAGATTGGGAAGCACAAATCAAATAGACAGAGAAAGCAGAAACAAAAACATCAATATTATCAAAGGAAATTATTGAATCTATATCCTAACAACTGGTGAAAGAATAACTTATTAAAGAGTACACATCTGAAGAGTTCACAGAAGTAAAATAGCTAGAAACATAGTGGAAAGAAAAGGTAGACACACAAGATGAAGTAATTAAAAAGGTAAATATGTTTGATCGAGAAAATTATTGGATTTTTCAGATAAAACCTTATAATCAGTACCAGATCTTGTAGTCTTTAACATATTCAACAAAAATATCGTAGCCAGTACTTTCAAACACAGTATTCAAGGGAAAAGTTAGATCGAGGATTTCACATCCAACTCAGCTCAAGCCTATGATAGATATTTTTCAACTTCATGACCAAATCTATAAGAAAGGGTGGAATTCATAAATCAAATTTTTACTTTATTTTCCTAGATTGTAGTTTAATTTAGTCTTATGAGGATGGTTGTTTGAAGCCTCCTTTATATTTTTGTAATAATCTATTTTAGAACATAGTTAGTTTAGTATTTAAACCCCTCTCATGCATTTAGGGACGGGTCCAAAAAATTGTCAAAAACATTTGCAAAGAATGCACTATTGTAATTTTGTGAATGTTTTGATGAATTAATGCAACACATCTATTATCTTTTGACAATTAAAGTTGTTTAACTGATGGTGCACCACTGTACTCTTTAAATTTATTGAAAGTGAAGAGGATCAGATCAATCACTGTCATTTTACATGAGTAGAAATTCATACATATGGTACTTTTATTCACTTGTATTAAGTCTTATTTTATAGATTGACAATCATATTTTTATTGCATTACATTTTTGAAACGTTATTATAGATGAATGTTACATGCACTTCTGTTCTAATATTTTTCTGTAATTTTTTATTGAATATATAATCACACATATGAATGTGATATATTTTTCACAATTCTTCTAGTCAAATGACTTTGTTAGAATAATAATCTTACATAATTTTCATCTCTTTAAACTGTCAAATGATCGATATTACTAACAGTTGAAGGATATCACCTTAGATCGTATAAGGGAAGAAACACCCCTGGTATATAGTAGAATAAATAGTTTGGATAGAGGCATTTGATAGATTAAAATCATTCTCCATTTGCATGTTATATAATCGAAACGCCCTCAAAATCATCCTTATTAGGAAATTGGTCCCATTATCCCTAGTCAGAGCCACTACACCAAACAGAAAAGGAGCTTCTTTAAGGTCTGGACGAAGTGGTTTTCCCCCATGTTTCAGTAGCAGAATTATGAGGCCTCAACATTGGGGCACTAGAAGCAGGGCCTTGTGAATGGAAAAAATATCTGATCAATCTAAAGGTCAATCTAAGAGTCTCTCTCCCTCTATATCCCCATCAAATTCCAGAAAATTATCTAGATCCTCATCTTTAAAATCTGAAGTTGATCATCCTTCTCCTAAATCTCCTAGTGATACTCAACCCATACTATCTCCTGATTCCCATCAAGATTCCCCAGAAGTTTAGTCTTTTAGAGAAAATTTAGAGAGAGTATCTATTTCTACTGAAAATCCTGGATCTTCTCAAATATTAGATATCAGTAGTTTGTCTTCTTTACAATCTCAAAGAATATTAACCCGATCATAAATTCAAAAGACAAGAATTCTTCCTTTTGAATTTCAAATTGATAGTACTCAGAAGAGACTAAAGAAGACATAATCAGATTCAATCGCTAGCGATATATTATCCCATTCACCTCCATCACCTCCACTCACTTCCACATCTTCCATTCCAACAATCAAAGTTACTTTGACTAGTTCCAATACTCAAACTATTATCCCTTCGACTAGTCCTAGCACTCAGGCTTCCTATTCCTCAACTCAAACTACACCCAACCATCCTATCCAAAATATAATGACAGGAAACCCCTGGAACAATCTAGGGGCCATAAATATTCTCGCTCCTTTTCATTATCTTCCAAAAAATCCTAAAATATGGTTACCTAAATTTAATCCTGATGATGGTATTCCGACAGAAGAACACATTCACAATTTTATATTAGTTTTCAATCTAAATGGAGTATTTGAATAGGATTGCGTTGTAAGATTATTTCCATACACTCTAAAATGATTTGCATGATCCTAGTATTTTTCACTACTTGCCTGCTCTATAACTACCTGGAATATGTTTGAAGAACAATTTCTAGCTAAGTTTGGGGATGACAGGACCACTGCTATGCTCATCATTGATTTTTCAAATCTAAAAGCTAAAACAGGTGAGAAGATTAAAGATTTCAATTAAAGATTTAATAAATTACTTAATAAAATTACTCCTACAGTAGTTCGTGGTGTAGAAGTTCAAATTGAGTGGTATGTTTCATCTCTTCCATCCAGTATAGTTATTTTTGTTGATAGAGAAAAACTAGCAACACTTGCAGAAAAAATGAAAGAATATCTATGTGTAGATAAACGCATAACTGCTCTTGAGAAAAAGAATTCTCAAGAAGTTTAAAAATCAAAGAAGGTATCTTTCAAAGATTGTTCCAAAAATAAGCTGCCAAAAGATCTTTTTGACGTAGAAGGTCTTCAGAAAGTTTTGAAGACTATGAAAAACGAGATGGTAGATATCAAGAAACTAGTCACTAAAAATGCTAGCTCAAAAAACACTTTAAGAAACTTTAAGAAAGGACAATCCTCTAATACTCAACCTCCAAATATCATATCTAATGTTGAATCTGATCAAGATATAGAGGAAGAGCAAACAGAGGAAGAATAATATGATGAAGAAGAAGAAGTTGAGCTAAATTGAATTTTGGATTTCATCCTACCAAATGAAGAACAACATGAAGCTTTACCTATGAGCACAAGGAGAAAAAATACTACTAAAGCAACGCAACCAAATCAACAACAAAATATTTCAACTCTTACTAAAGATAAATTAGTAAGAAAAAAGTCTACTTCAAAGGCTACAAAAACAAGTCTCGTTACTTCAAATACTCCACCTGCATCTAAGACAATGATAGTCTCAAACACTATTGAGTATAATGTAGTTGAATATATGACGAAAACTAAGGCCAACATTTCAATTCATGAGCTTACTAAATTGAAGCAGCAACATAAAATCTTGCTTAGAGACTTAAATGCAGTTCCCGCTTCAAACTTACCTACTCCAGTAATAGTACAAGCTGCTAATGAAATGGGTAAGCCACATTATCCTTCAATGAAAGTAGATGCTACAGAATTAATTATTATAGGTGATCGATCCATCTCTCATACTCCTCTATTTCTCTTAAACTATGAGATCTATAAAAAAAACATCCATAATTGTTTAATAGACTTAGGGGCTTCCTCCAATATAATGCCAAAATTAGTCTGTGCTAAGTTGAACATAACTCCTCAGAGTTCCCCTGTTCATATAGTACAACTTGATAGAACCATAGTAGAGGTGGCAAGAGAAATAAATTCTATTTCCATCAGAATGTCATCAAATCCCAAAGTTACTCAAATAATTGATATATTGGTGGTTGATATTCCTAAATTTTATGGCTTTGTTTTAAGCTGAGACTAGTCTGAAAAACTTCATGGTTATTTCGCAACAGACTGGTCACATATGTGGTTACCATATAATGGAAAGCCAAATCAAATTTGGGTGGACCGTGAAAATTTCATGAAGCATGCAGTCACTGATCTTGAAGGAGTAAATGAGCCAATAGCATTCAATAATAACATTATTGGAAACTACTCAGTAGGGTAATTTTTGGGAAATTTCAAGGTCATTTTTGGAAAATTTCAGTGTTCAACCATCACCTTTCTTTGATAATGCAGTTTTTTCTTAGATTGAGAATTTTTCCCAGCCAGATAATTCCAAATGTATAAATTTTTCAGATAGAAAGGTAGTTATTTATTTATTTTGGACTCTTTATTTTGATGATTCTAAATCTGAAGATGGTGTAGGCACTAGATGTATTTTAATAAATCCAGAATGAGAAAAGACCATGCTAGCCTGCAGACTAGAATTCAATTGTACAAACAATATAGTTGAATGCAAAGCATTAATTCAAGTTTTGTACAAATCCATTGATCTTAATATCAATTATCTGAAGGTTCTAGGAGATTCAGAAATCATTGTTAGACAATTAAGAGATACCATTCATTGTAATTCTGTATATTTAAAGAATTACCAATCATTAGTCCAAGAATTAACCAATATTTTCTCAGCGTTCAATATTTCTTCTGTACCTAGAATGAAGAATGCTAGTGCAGATCTACTAGCTAATGTAGCATCAAAGTTAATTTCATCCCAAGAGTTTATTCCCGATATATTTTATATTGAATTGATTTTTATACCATCTATTCCTGATAATATTACCAATTGGAGAGTATTCAATAATGATTGAAATATCGTATTTTTCTTAACATCTGAAGGATCTTATGATAGTCAAATTTTGGATGAAAATGAACATGACTTTCATATTAAGAAAGAGCGAGACGAAAATCCTATTCCTAATTTTGTTGTCAAGTTATAAGACCTATATGATCTGAAATATAGGTTTAATAGAGTTACTAACTCAAAAATGCAAAGCTCTACCTTAAGATTTGAGCTAGTAAATATAGGAACTGACAAAAAACCTCAAAATGTCAATCTAGGTCTTAGTCTATCTTCCGAAGAAATATTATCATTTATCAAATTGTTTAGAATGTACAAAATTTTATTTGCATGGGAATACACTGATCTTAAAACATATGACACTTCTGTGATTCAACACACAATTCCGATGATCTCAGAAGAAAAGCCTATACAACAGAGATTGAGGAAGATTCATCCAAATAAGGAAAATGAAATAAAAACAAAACTGAACAAACTCCTCAAGGCAAAAATCATCTTTCCAGTTAGGCATTCTAAATGGGTATCAAATTTGGTACCTGTCAAAATCAAGAATGGTGACATTAGAATTTGCATTGATTTTAGGAATTTAAACAAATCTTGTCAGAAGGACAACTTTCCATTACCAACCATGGAACAAGTACTGTAGACAGTAGTTGGTTCTGAAATTATGTCATTTCTAGATGGATTCTCGGGATATAACCAAATTCTCATACATCCATATGATAGATTGAAAACTATATTCAGGACTAAGTAGGGAACTTACTCCTATCAGAAGATGCCATTGGGATTAATTAATGCAGGCGCCACTTTTCAAAGAGCTATGGACACAGATTTTAGGGGCTCATAAATAAAACAATGGTTGCTTATTTAGATGACATTACAGTCTTTTCTAAACAAGTAACCAATCATGTGAATGACCTAAAACAAGTCTTTGAGTGATGTAAAAGGTATGACATCTTCTTAAACCCAAAGAAATCATGTTTTGCATTAGATGAAGAGATTTTTTAGGATTCATTGTGTCAAAAAGAGGAATCTATATTGATCCTAAAAGTATTGATGAAATTAAAATAATTCCTTTCCCTCATCACAAGAAAGCTATGCAGACGTTTCTTGGGCAAATTAATTTTGTTAAAAGGTTTGTCCCTAAATTTCCACAAATAGTTTTGCAATTGCAGAACATGATTAAGAAAAAATATATCTTTAAATGGGGACATAATGAAAGGGAAGCACTTTATTTGATTAAACAATCAATTATCAACGCTCCCTTCCTTACTACCCCCAATTTTCTTCATCCTTTTATTTATACACTTTTTCATCGGATACATCATATGTTGTTGTTTTAACATAGCTTAATGACCAACAAATTGAGGCACCAACATCTTTTTTCAGTTCCAATTTACAAGGTACAGAACTAAGTTACACATCCGTCAAACATCAAGCATTTTTTGTCTTTAGGCTATAAATAATTTCAGGCCATTTCTCCTAAAAAATCACACCAAAATCATAGTTCCATTCTCTGCAGTGAGACAACTATTAATGAAAAGAGAAATAGGAGAGAAAAGGGCTAACTGGGTTACCACTTTAGAAGAATATGATGTAGAAATTAGACCCTCTAAAATAGTTAGAGGTCAAGGTTTTTTCAGAATACTTACAGGAGCATCCCATCTATCATCAGAAGAAGAATCAGGTAATAATGTGTAGATATCAGAGGTAAGGCTCAACGATGCATAACTTTAATATGTTGAACTTATATTCTATTTAAAGAATGGATATGCTTTGAATCAACTCAGCTAAAAAACAAAACGAGCTTTAATATTAAAGGCCAAGAAATATGAGTTAATAAATGATGTATTCTTTAGGAGAAATTTTGATTATGTACTACTAATATGCTTAGAAAAATCTGAAGCAGAGAAAGTCTTGCATGAACTCGATGATGGACTTTCTGGAGGAAATTTTGGGGGAAATACCACAGAACACAAAATATTACATGAAGGTTACTATTGGCCTACACTTTTCAAATATGATCACGAATATGCAAGAAAATGAAAAGTTTGTCAAATTGCATCTAGAAGACAAAGGAAGCCAACCTTCCCATGACATCCAGTCAATATTGAACAACCATTTGAACAATGGGATTTAGACATAAGCAGTTAGATTGTTCCTAACTCTTCCAAAAAACATAGATATATTCTCAAAGCTACAGATTACTTTACTAAATGGGTGGAAGAAATTCCATTAAAGGTAGCCAACTCTGAGAATATCATTGATTTCATCGACCAAAATATCATAACTATGTTTAGCTTACCTACTAATTTAATGTTTGATAATGCATCTTACTTCTCAGGAACTGCTATGATGGAATTTACAATTAAAAGAGGTTTTAAACTTAAGTATTATGCGAATTATTGTCAGCAAGGAAATGGTTTAGCAGAAACTACAGACAAAAACTTGATTAGGATAATCAAAAGAACTGTTGATCAAAACCAATGAAACTGGCACAAGTCATTATTATTTTCTCTTTGGGCAGATCAGATAACTCAAAAAGCTTCTATTGACACTTCTCCATTCAATCTTGTTTATGGAAAAGAAGTTGTACTTCCTACCAGCGTAGTTATTCCCTCTCTTTCCTTTGTACAATTTATTGATGAATCTCCTTCTTCTTCTTTACAACTTAGACAATGTCAGATTATTAAGTTAGAGGAAGAAAGAGAATAGGCTAAAAAAACTCATGCACATCATAAACATATAGTAAAAGTCTCATCTGATTCAAATTTTGTTACTCCAAAAATATTTCAAATTGGTGATCTAGTATTGAAATGGGACAAAGTGCATGAGGAAAAAGGTAAACACACGAAGTTTCAAAAGCTTTGGCTAGGTCCATTTCAAATAATTGAAGAAATAGGCCCATCAACATTCTTATTGAAAGATCTATCAGACAAAAGAGATTATTTTCTTGTTAATGGGCATATTTTGAAAAAATAATTCATAGGAGGTAACCCCTTCTATTCCTTATATACAAATTTCTTTTTCTTTTCCTTAGAAAAATAAAAGTTGCTTAGTATAAATTTTTGGCTTTTCAAAATAAAATCTCAGCTGATCCTTTTATATTTATCACTTATAAAAAGAAGAAGTGTCAAGGAAACAATCGAAATATTTGAAAAACAAATAGTTTTTATTTTCATTGAAAGATGCAATTTCACTGAAATTATTTATTATATGATGAACTATCATCCTTATATAGCATGATTATTTTGTTATCAGTCAAGAAAATAATCTTTAACATACTAAAGAATCTTTTACAAAAAAGCAATCTAAAACTCAACATTATCATCCAGAATCCTCAAAAGGACCAATGGTTCACCCCATTCGAGAAAACTTATTGATTTTTGAAAGAAATTCAAAAAAAAGATTATAAAACTTAAAAGATAAAAAGTCTCATCACGAGCTTTTTTAGCATGTTCATAGTGAAATAGTTAAACTCACATTACCAATACTTCCTACCAAAACAGGGTAATCACTTGAGATTAGATCAAGAGGACAAGGGGTCTCATCAAGAGACAACTTGATCAGTTTAATTACAACTAACGAATGGTATTGTCATCATTTGGTTACCAAGCCAAGATAATGGCTTTTAAGTAAATAAAAATATGATACAAAAAGAAAACTTTCAAAAAAAATAGAATTTTTTTTTGGAAATTGTAAGAAACACTCGATGGGACAATGAATCATTGCTGGGTAAAAGGTAACCCTACCAAAATCTTAAATTTCCTATTGGAACAGAGGCTCTACCTGTGATAAAAGAGTAAACATTTATAAAGATGATCTGCAAGAGCCACCTGCTTTATATTTTTGAACTAAGTAAAGACTGATATAGATTTTCATACTTATATCTTTAAAAGAGGGATTCTTATGAATTATAATCAAGAAAAATTTCACTGCTTAGTAATATATTATTTGTTTCAAATTCATTCCTGCAACTAATTTTATTTAAAAAAAGTTTTAAAATCTTCAAAAAATTAGTCAGAGATAGCTGGTTCTCCTAATTGAATCGCCAATTGTTGTGCTATACAACAACCCCCATTTATTTTCATGAATGGGGACCATTTAGAAATAAATAGGAACTCTATTTTTATCTTTAAAACAAAAAACATGGGAAATAAAGTCTTCTTTGAGTTTTCCACTTTATTCCTTAGTGTGCATTGAAAAACACATAGATTACAACCTAAAAGACTTGCAAACCTCTAAGTCACGTGGGTTGTTAAACGCGCTAAGCCTTTTTCCGAATTTCTGTTTAAAAAAAACTCGCAAACACTCCAATCACCATTATATTTTCATTATAGCATTGCACCTCATTTAAAAAAATCAGCTTATAAAGCAATTCGGCATAAGTTGTGATTACGCGGACCCAATGAGCCAACAAAGAAATAAATTTGAAGCTCTAAATTCCCATAAAGCACAACTGCTTGACTTTTTGAATGTGCATTTCACATGACTTAACCAAACACAAATTCATTACCGCATAAGATTTGTGATGTGCGATTTGTGTAGATCGCATTTCACTGAATTTATGGGTAAAAATCACAAGCAGTAAAATTTATATGTTGTGATATGCAAACTAACGACATTTAATTACTCAAGCATGTGAAATGACTTATGTTGTACCAAACCGAAATTCGATATCTAACGACTTAAGTTGATTGATAGCTATTTCGTGCGAAGGTGTAAGAGATTTGGTTTTTCAAATGATTATAAATGATTAATATCAAATTTTATAGATTCATATCTATTTTTTCATGTTTGAAATAAATTAATGATTGATTTATTTCTCTCTTCCATATATTTCTAATTATTGTTTTGTATACTTGAAATCAACAAAACTAACTAACAAAATGAAAAAAATAGAGACGAACAAGAAAGGAGAAGAGATTGCTCAAACACTATCTAATAAATTTTCAGACATGTCTCCCTTATTTTCAGACACCACCTACAACAAGGAATGCGGTAGTTTGTCATGTGAAAAAATGTATCTATTTTTCGAAAAAGAAAATCCAATGGTGATAGATAAAGTTGCTTCAGCCAAATTATTTGTTTCTTCAAAACCAACTGATTTTGATGTTGCATATTCCTTTGTCCACAAGGTAGCTGCAAGGCCAAAAGTTCTCCCTTACACAAATATGGTTAAATGGGCAATTAATCGCTTAAACATAAAAGACAAAAATTTAAGGATTCAAGAAACGAGAATATTGGTTCTTTCAGGGCAGATGATTTAAAAGTAATGTACAACTTACCAGACCTACAACAAAACTATGACAAAGCCTTTGTCCAAGGCTTTAGAGAAAACAATCTAGATATAGCAAAAGTCATAAAATAATGAAAGGAAGACCAGGGAAATATGAAGCGAGATAAACTTGGTACGTACTCTATTGCCAGCTTCCTTACCCTTATTGCTATGCTGCAAGTATGTTGTGTAGATTTTTTTCAAAACCTGATACCACTAGGTTTTCAATAGATTGGGTTCCATTGATTTACGTAATCACCAATTCCTTAATTCTGAATTGGGAAAATATCCTATCTGACAATTTAGCCAAACACATCATAGAATATAGGAATAAAAGGAATGCTTCATCTAGAGAAATACCTCCCTTTTATATGTCTGTCTATGGCATGCACGCAATTTAATTTTCTTCTATTTTTCCTACCATGGGATGGAAATGGACTACCCAAGACCCTACCCCAATCTACATCTACCATAGAGCCCTTTGGGAGTTTTACTTCCATCTTCATTTTTATAAAATCTTTCATGGAGTCATATTGCCTATGCACCATATGATATACCATAAAAATTTCCCTACGGTTTCTAAAGAGGCTAGTGCATATATTCTTTTTATGGCTAGGTGGTTTGCAGAGGAGAATTTTACATATGTCAGAGTATTTGAGAGTTATGCTTCTCCCTACGTCCTACCATATTATGTTCCTGATAAGTTACCTGCAAGAGAGATAGCCTACCAGCTTGTTAATGGTATTACTAAACAACTGAAAGATGATAAGAAGGTTGTTTGGCCTAATTGCCCTTTACAATGTGATACTTTTGCACTTTTTGATATTGAACATACCTACAAGGAGGTTTAAAAGATTAATTTATTGAATTTGGAAGTAATGCCAAAGAGGCTATATGATCCAAATGATGTAGTAAAGAACTATATCACAGAGCTCAAAATGAAGCTTTTTGTAAAGGAAATATATGAATTTGATGATCTTTTCCAAGGTATGGAAAAGTTTTCAAATATAATCAAGTTTACAGCCAGTCAACTTAACCGAGATGGTTTGGAAGCCTTCCAAACATACATAAATAAGGGACTAGAGAGAGTTCCTCTCAACTTGTTAACTATTGAAGATATCAACAGACCTACTCCAAGTATCAGCTTAGATAATGAAGAAAAATACATGTCTGAGGATGAATCGGGTCAAACAGAGCATCAATCTCACAGCTCGGATCATTGTGAAAATGAATCCGAATCCAGAAAGGGCATCCCAGAAAAGATAATTGTTTAGGTAATCCAATAGATAGAGATCGGGGAGCAAAGATAAAATAATGGAACATAATTGACTTCCCAAAAAGTTCAACACAGTCATAACACACTTTATCAATCAGAAAAGTCACAATCAAAGAATTTGAGTAGTGAATGGGATGATTTTTATAAATAAATAAAAAATCCTAAAGCCAATCTCAATGTTGATCAAGTTAGGAGTTTTCAAACACCTGAACATTCCCAGAAGATAGTGGAAACTGTTAATCAACTACAACAAGTTCTAGAGACTCATGATCAAGAGATCATACCGGCCTACCCTATAGAACATGTAGTTTTAAAATTTGAAGAATTCATTCACTAGATATCTTCTACAGTCCTATTTATAAGGTTGTAGTTAAGAGAAATAAAAGGAGAAGAACTAATGAAACAATATAAAACCTCATAGACGAATATGTTGACATTTTTTGGAATGATTCCTTAGCTGATCCTACTGAACATCTAACTAAATTATCGTAATATGCAGGGGCATATGCTACTTACACTCTTGATAAATCTACTGAAGTTAGAATGTTTCTGAAAGAAAAGGAAGACATAATACAAGAACTAGAGAGGTTGTTAGATGAAGAAAAATCCAATTCTAGTGAGCAAATGAAAGCAAAGCCCAATTTTAAAAATATTTCGAGAGTCTTAAATTGCAGCATCAAGCAGAAATCATTGATAACCAAGAACAGCTGGAAATGGCAACGACCAAGTTACAAAGCCAACTGCAATTAGAGAAATTGATAAAAGAAGAATTGGATATAAATGATAAGTTAAAGCAACAACAAGAATTATTTTTCCAACAAGCTTCTATTATTGACTCTTATTGTGACTCAAATGACATATTGATCCAGCATGTAGCTATCCAAAAACTTGAATGGGAGAAAATTGAGAAGAAAATCAACGAACATATTCAGTGGCAAGCATAATACTCAAGAAAGGAAGTTGATCTACCCCAGGTAGATAAGTTTCATAAGGAGATCCTATTCAAATATTGGGAAGCACAAATCAAGCAGGCAGCGAAAGCAACAACGAAAACATCAAGATTATCAAAGGAAATTATTGAATCTATATTTTGAACAACTGGTGAAAGAAGAAATTATTAAATATTACATGTCTGAAGTGTTCTCATAAGTAAAATAGCTAGAAACATAGTTGAAACAAAAGGCAGACACATAGGATGAAATAATTAAAAACATAAATAAGTCTGATCGAGAAATTTATTGGAATTTTCTAATAAAACCTTATCATCAGTACCAGAACCTACAGTCTTTAATAGATTTTTTGGAACACCTAATCCTCCATGGGTAGGTGTGGAATGCGAAAAGTCACAACGGAGTCCAAGTGACCTTGGAATGTGAAACCAAGAGTCACACCATTGTACTATAAATGTACATCATGTATAATGGAAAAATAAGAGAGCTACACGCTTATCCTTCATTGTGTTGAGTTTCTTGTTGTGTGTGTGTGTTTGTATTTCTCATACACCATGTGTGTGTTTAACATGGTGTTTAAAATGGTATCAGAGCTAATACGTTCATAACCAGCTCAACATTGAGTGAGCCATTAGTGTTTATGGCCTGTGCATATCTGCAAAAATTCTTGGCATTTTTGCAGCATTTAGAGACTTTCTGCAGCAGACATTTTTCTGCATTCAGAATGGTGTTTTGAAGAAGAGCAACAGTGGTTTTGAAGAAGAGCAGCTCTGCGCATCTGAAGGTTCTCTAAATTCTGATTTTTTCTCTGCAATTTCTGCTTTTAAATTTCTGCATTGGAGAGCTGTTGAAAATACCATTTTAAAGAGGGTTTTTGAATAAAGAAGAATTTTCTGGTTTTTTTTACTGGAAAATATTTCTGAGTTTTCACTGAAAAATTTATGAGATTTTTGAGTTTTCTACAAATTCTCCAATTTACCTCTACTATGTAATCTTCTATGTACTGCTGCTAAAATTCCTACTGAAATTTCCTTAAATCTTCTCTACTCTGCTGTTTTAAATTAAAAAAAATAAAAAAAATTTGGGCAACTTGGCCCCTTGGCCCTCTACACCTATCTGCCCTCCCCCTCTGCATTCTCCCTACGCTGCTACCCGCACACTTCATCTCACCACCCATCACTCCAAACTACGCCCCCCACATTGTACTTCACTACAACCCCCAGCTGCTACTCCACATCTCCGGCCCAACCTACAGGTCGTGCCCTGCTCCATTCCGCCCATCCTGCACCCTTATCTACACCCTCACCCTACCCTTCTAACCTCCGCCCATTGCACTATTCCCAACCCGCTCTGCAATCCCTGTTATCAAACCTGCTTCCCCTACTCCTGTGCTTACCCATCCCTTCCCAACCCGCGGCCTCCCTCTCTCCTTACCCTCAACGCTGCATAGCAAAACCACACCCCTCACTCATTCGCTCGACCCTCCCTTTCGGGCCCTCCCTCACAGCTCGGCCCCATGCCTGAACTCTCCCTCACAACGCCCAACACCACCGCTCCCTATCCTCACCGCTATCGCTCCCTCCACTACGCTAAACTCACAGCCCAACCTCACAACTCTCAATGCACCCAACCCTTTACTCCCTCATCCTTGTTGGCTCTCACGCGCCCCCCTCGACCTATCTCTCCCTCACAGCTTCAACGCCTATCCTTTCACCCTATGCTATTACACTTCACCATATGCAGTCTACACCCGCATATTAACCCCCCCTCTCCAGCTCACGAGTGCCACCCTCTCACACAACTCAAACCCTTCTACTACCCCTACCGTGATCCCAATTCCACTAAACCTACGCTATCATCACCCAACATCCATTAAATTCAGCTTTTAGATTTTAAATTTTTTTTTATAGTCCTAATTCCCACAAATTTTTTTAAATTCGGCCTTCCTTCTCCCCATTTTTTAAAAAATTTTACCTTCCCACAGTTTCCCAATTTTTAATTTCAAGTTTTTTTTAATAAAAAAGAAAAAAAAAATAGTAGAGAGAGAGGAAGAGAAAATGAACATCAAATGAAGAAAATGGCATATACATAGTGAAAAGATAAGTTTTGCATTGTGATTTGTGGCATTGATAAAAGGTTGATTTTCTGAAGAAATTGACAATGTGAAGACAAGTTTGCCATCATTTGTAAAATAGCTCCTTGAAGAATAAAAATCAGCTGCCATAAAGGCTTCTTGCACAACTGTTTTGCTGCATTTTTTTGCAGAAATATTGTATTGAACTGACATTGAATTTGTATCTTCATTCATAGTTGCAATCAGTAAATTTGAGTTGTTGGAAAAAAATGTTGATTTTCCTCCATAATTTGAGGAGCACATTTTGTACTTTGAGATTTCCATACTTGGAAGTTTTTTGAAGTCATTTTTATTCTTTGAAATCAAGTTGAATCACATTGTAAACGGGTGCATTTTCGGTTGAAGCCAACACCCTTCATTTTGAGCCTAAGTTGTTGAAATCACTAAAATCAATGAGGCATTAGAGTTGTTGAATAACCTCATTCATTCCAATGTTGATGATATGATAAAAATGAGCAAGAATGCTCTTTGTAACATTGAAATTTGTTTGCTAGATGCACAAGAAAAGATTGAGTTTTTGCAGTTGGAATCTCAGCTCCAACAAGATGAACTTCAACAAAAGAGTCACCATTTTGAACCTGTTTCTATTTAGAAGATTGAGAAAGACTCCCATCAGCAGCAAGTTAGTAAAGTTGCAGTTGATTTCCATTCAGTTCCTTGTACAAGAGCAGATGTACATGCAGATGCACCAGTTCAACCTGCACTTCTCAAGCCCATCATCAGACCTTGGGAAGAGCTTGTCCAAAGAAAGCATAGAACTGGTCTTGGATATGAAAAGAATGCGTCCTTTCATATTCCAGACTACAATATTTCAGAGTGTCAGATTCCTGTATGATAGTTCACCTACAGTTTTTCCAGATCCTGTTCCTCTTCCACAACAACAGATTGAAAAATTCCAACACTGTGATCGAGTTGGCCATATGAAATATCACTGTTTTGATCTTCATCCATACAAGCACTGTGGTCGGCACACCCATTCTTCAGACAGATGCTTCAAAAACAAGCCTCCTGCAAGAGAAAAGATTCATCTTGGATGGATCGCTTCTTGTCAATGGGCATCAACAGCCAAGAATATGTTTAAGACACATGTCAGAACTTGTTCACGAATATTAAGAAAAATTGCAGTTGAGTTTTCGCTATCATCTCACCTTGTCCTTGACAGGGGGGGAAATGGTGGTCATGTACAAGCTTTGACGTCAGATCAAGCGAGCCTGAGCCACAATCTCTCATTCCATGTTCAGAGTTGTAGCCAGAGACAGAGCCGTTCAAGCGAGCCTGAGCCACATTTTGTCATTCCAGATTCAGAGATGTAGCCAGAGACGCGGATGCCCATGAGCATGCCTTTGGTTGGTGGAAAACCTTAAACCATCATCTTTGGTTGGTGGATAGCCTTAAACCATCACAGGTTGTAGACCTCCCTTATTTTAGGTTGAAGCTCTCCCTTTCATATATGAGGGACACTTCCTCTAACAGAAGCCTTCAGCTTCTTGCCAGCTTTGGTTGAGTTCTAGGAAATTCTTCAAGCATTCTAGTGTTGTTGGTAATCCTTAAACCATCATAGGTTGTAGACCTCCCTTCTTTTAGGTTGAAGGTATCCCTTTTTTATGAGGGAAAATTCCTCTAACAGAAGCTTTCAACTTCTTTCCAGTTTTGGAATATTTTCAGGAACTGCAACAAGTATTGCGTTCCAGTGTTGGTGGTCATCCTTAAACCACCTCTTTTTTCCAACATTTCAGAGAGTTGATTCAGCTCAAGTGCTACCATGTATAATTTTCATATTTGTATTACAACTCTCTTCTTGGACTCACACATACCCCTTCGGATTAAATGGGGGAATGTTGGAACCCCTAATCCTCCATGGGTAGGTGTGGAATGCGAAAAGTCACAATGGAGTTGAAGTGACCTTGGAATGTGAAACCAAGAGTCACACCATTGTACTATAAATGTAGATCATGTATAATGGAAAAATAAGAGAGCTACACGCTTATCTTTCATTGTGTTGAGTTTCTTGTTGTGTGTGTGTGTTTATCTTTCTCATACACCATGTGTGTGTTTAACATGGTGTTTAACAAGATTCAACACAAATATCACAACCAATACTTTCAAACGAAGTATTCAAGGGACATGTCAAATCGAGGATTTTACAACTAGCTCAGCTCAAGCCTATGATAGATATTTTTCAACTTCGTGACCAAATCAAGAAGAAATGGCGGAATTCATAGATCAAATTGTTACTTTATTTTCATAGATTGTAGTTTTAGTTAGTATTACAAAGATGGTTCGTTGAAACCTCCTCTATATTTTTTGTAATAATCTATTTTAGAACATAGTTAGTTTAGTATTTAAACCGCTCTCATGCATTTGGAGAAGGGTCTAGAAATTTGTCAAAAACATTTGCAAAGAATGCTCTATTGTAAGTTTGTGAATTATTTGTTGAATTAATGGAACACATCTATTATCTTTTGACAATTAAAGTTGTTTAACTGATGTTTCACTACTGTACTCTTTAAATTACTTGAAAGTGAAGAGGACCCGATCAATTATTGTCAGCTTACATGAGTAGAAATTTGTACATATGGTACTTTTATTCACTTGTATTAAGTCTTACTCTATAGATTGGTAGTCATATTTTTATTGCATTATATATTTGAAACATTATTATAGATGAATGTTGCATGCACTTTTTTTCTAATATTTGTCTGTGATTTCCTACTGAATATATAATCACAAATATGAATGTGATATATTTTTCACAATTCTTCTAGTCAAGCTACTTTGTTAGAATAATCATCTTACATAACTTTCATCTCTTTCAACTGTTAAATGATCTATATTACTAACAGTTGAAGGATATATAGTAGAACAAATAGTTTAGATAGATGCATTTGATAGATTAAAATTATTCTCCATTTTCATGTTATATAATAAAAACGCCCTCAAAATCATCATTATTGGGAAATTGGTCCCATTATCCCCAGTCAGAGCCACTACACCAAACGGAAAAGGATTTCTTTAAGGTCCAGACCGAGTGGTTTTCCCTCATGTTTCGACAACGGAATTCTGAGGCCTCAATAGAATCCCACCTTCATCGTCGGGGGACTTCAAGTGCCCACTCTGGAGAAGTATTAGGGCTAAATTTCCACATTTCGGCATAAGGCCAAGCTTCAACTTTCTTGAACAGTGCAGTTTCTTCTTAGAGTTGTGCTATATTGCACATTGCAACAATGGAGATTTTATTTGGGTGTTTTTTGAGCTAGCCTTTAGTGGAGGAAGGTTTACTTCCATTAGGATTCCAATAAAGAAGCCCCTTGGGATTTATTTCTGTATTTGGCACTAGATCAAGGTGATGCTACCACCTACATGACAGCTTCAGTCTAGATCTGCGTTATTTTAGGGAGGATTTGCAGGGGTGGTTGCAGTGCATGATTTGGGGAGTGATTTCTTTAGTGAAGGGGTCAGCCTTTCATCCGAAGGATCTGTTCGAGAAGAGCTACATAATTCTACATCAGCTTCAGCCATCTCTTCCTATCTATTTTTTTGCTTCAAACCTTCAGCCCTAGGGCTACAACTCATATTTTTATTGTTGTATATTTTCTGGAAACCCTCTTGGGTTGTCTTTGAAGAGTTATATAGAGCCTAGATCTATATGTGTAGCATCTATTGAGGCATATATCATTATTTTTACATAATTGTATGATCTCTAGCTGTAGTTATGCAAATTATGACTGCACTATAGCATCTCTCCAACATTTTGTATATTGGTAGCACCTCACTTTTGAGAGGATTTATTCATTGGAGGCTTGCTTGTTCCTATTGTATAATTTATGCCTCAATGTATGATGTTTATTTTTTACTAATTTGCTAAATAAAGTAACTCCATATTGGTCTAAGATTTTTATGCATTGATTTACATTACTACTTTCCATTATTGTGTTCAAATATTGTTGCTTCCCCATTTGGGAATATTACAGTGGTATCAGAGCATAATCTTGGCTCAGCCTGTGGATCTCAGCCATTATGCTATCAGGGGAGTAAGAAGAAGAAGAAGAGATCAAAATGATAGAAGGAATGAGTTTTATCTCATCTCTTTTCAGATCTATGAAGGACCTCACCAAGGAGGTCAAGCAAATTCGAATGAAGAAATGCCA
Organism: Pinus albicaulis; assembly: GCA_034641835.2. NCBI lineage: Eukaryota > Viridiplantae > Streptophyta > Pinopsida > Pinales > Pinaceae > Pinus > Pinus albicaulis. Next base: position 220,589,421 of record CM076579.1, read on the forward strand.
TGAGACCTCTAGAAGGTTTCAAGATGAGGAAGGTCCATGCACTTCCAGTCAACAGAACAGAAAATCGATATTGCATAGAGCTCCAAAGAAATACACTATGTCTACTTTCATTGAAGAGGAAGGTGAAAGACATGGAGATGGAGGGAACTTAGATCATGAGATTCTAAGTGATTATCTTGCAAAATATAAGTCTCAATCAAGAGCTTTTAAGGAGAATCTAACTCTCCAACTGTTTATCTGGATCAAATAAGAAAGGATACCTTGCAGTAATAGAACAAGAAAACACAATAGATTCATATTGTGTAATTTTTATGGGTCATCTCCATGCACATCGAGGGCTTGGAGGATAAATTTAGATGCATTCTTCTTGCTACATCCTGTAGTAGAAAGAGAAGCTGTTGAGATTGCAGTGCTGCACCTTGAGGTTGAAGCAAAAATTTGGTGGTTTAGTCATTTGATTCATGCCAGAGTGATCACTTATGCAAATTTTACTCAGAGCTTGATCAAGAAGTTTGACAATAGGAAATCAAAGGAGAAGAAACTTCCACCACCACTTGCTGCAGGAGTACTTGCATCAGGAGATGGAACACTTGCACCTTTGCAAAATGGTCTTGATCTCTTGACATTTAGAGTCTCATGCATTATTCGGGAGATGCATGAGGAGGAGGAGACTTATACCAATGCTGGTGTAGCCATAGAGGAGAAAAAATCATCACCATTAGTTGGGGAAGTCATCACACCGGTGGGAGGAACCATTGAATCAGTACAATATGTTCCCAAGAAAAACCAAGGTATGAAAATGTTTCTACTTTCTATTATTTCAGCACATCATATGGAAGGTTATGGGGTTGGAGTGTAGATTTTTGGAGGATAGGATGAGTATTTTCCTAAACAATCCAATGAAGAACGATATGTTTAGCATTAAACATGATCATGAGATAGCAGATGCACCATCATGGAGATCAACAGCACTGTCATTGAGCAATAGTGATGAGTTGGGGGCCCAATCATTATTGGATCATTCCAATGACCATCCTACATGTGTAGCAGGGGATAGGCAGATGGTTGATGAGAGACATCTTATCTTCCATTACTATGATGGATATTTCTTGATGTGTGCTTCACATCTCAATGAAAAGACTTTGCCTTCAGCATATTTGTATCCTTATGGGTTCAACATGGTCATTGATGAGTGGTATTCATATGGGGATCTCCAAGAGGCTGGACTTCAACATCCCATGAAGTGTAGAGATGGTGATCTGATTTGGGAGTATGGTATTATCCATTAGAGGAATACCCATTGGGAGCATGATAGTATAAAATCACCATTGGTTGGATGGGTGATGTTGATGAGCAAGAACTTGGTGATCCACTTGAAGATCTATGACATAGGGCAGCATGAGGCAAGGTTGCACTGACTACTCTTGAAAGAGTTTGGTCAGCATGTAGCATATCCTAATTCAAAGGGTATGTTGATGGTTGGGACATGGCATGAAACTTGCATCATGTGGCAGCAATAATTTTGGTTGCATTGGGGTGATGTGACAATTTTCATGTCAATCATCATGTTTTCACTCCATGGCCTATATGATGGAGTTGTGAGGAGGCAACAAGATTTATTTTTTCTTTGGTTACTCTTGGGAGAGTATGGGCTGATTTTCTCCCACATTTTGCATGATATTTTAGAAGTAGAGGATGGCACAATCAGGGTGAAAAGGGACTACTCTTCAGCATTGAAGGATCAGGAGGTACTTCCACATAGGAAGGAGTCTCCCATGTGTAGCAACATCATGGTATGTGACTTTGGCATTGGGGATCTCAAAGAGGGAAGTTATGAGATGACAAGAGCCTTATCACAAGGGCCAACAACAATGTCACTTGCGAGTATGTATCTATTAATGGAGTGTTCCAATGGGAGTATGTATCAATTCAAATTTTAGACCCCTACGAGCAGATTCTCATGGGAGGGCTCATCCATGGACCTCATTTTCAGTCTACTCACAGTGTATGGTAAGGGTTTTGTTTTGCACTTATTGATCACCTAACAAAATATTTTCATTCTCTTGCCATTTATGTACAATGAATCGCTCCACAAGAGGGAAAGTCTCTATTTTGGCTCCATGGTCTTTCTAAGACCAACATTAGTGATGGAGGAGGCCATTTCTTGTATGACTTGGGGCAAGTTTTGTTCTATTATTGGTGTGTTCATCTAACACACAATGCCATTTACTACCTCCTAGTATATGATAAAACATGCAAAACCAGCCAATGGTTGGGAGACAACTTGCCATATGATGATCAGAGACAACAAGTAGCAAAACTGCACTGTAACCACTTGGGAAACTATTGGTACCATCCAGAATCACATAAGAAATTCAGTACCTTTCTCATTTGGATTCCATATTTTGATTATGTGATATTCACTTTGTATGGGATGGTTTGGGCAAGAAAGATTCATGAAAATAGAGAAGGTGTCTTTGTAGATCCAGTTGTCCTTTTGTCTCTTAAGGGAAATATTATTGCAGTCCAGATTCAGTAGCAGCTCTACACTTATCACAAGTGGAGAGAGAGATAGCGTGGGGTAGGCCATTTGGTCTATCATGTTCATTTATGCAACCCACCTACATTGCAGGAGCCAAAGGTGGAAAAATATTTTCATGAGTTACCATTTTGGAGGGTGACTCACTTTGTGTGGATGATAGTTTGGGGTTTGGAGCTTCACATGGGAAAGGAGGTTCCCAATAATTTTCTGATTCCATGACTCAAGAAGGCCTCTAGACCACATTTATTTTCCTCCATGGATATCCCACCCTTTCATGATGAGATCCATTTGGATTTATCACCAAATTCTTACTGATACACTGGTAGGAGCAACTTGGGGACATATTGATGAGAGAGCACCTTGTTCATTGGAGGAACTTATCATATGAGGATGCCATGGGAGGAGGAGAGGAGGCTCTTCAATTCTATCCTTGAATTTTCTTGGGGAAAAGAAACATTTGGGAGGGGAGGATTGTAATATTCCTAAATTAGCATACTGCTAATTGGAACATTAATTTTTTGATTTTGCTTCTTAGTTAGAAGAATAAGAGGGTATGGAGAACCATAAATCTACCTAGTAGGAATCGAAGAAGTGATAATGTAAATGGAGGCCATCTAAATAGATGGATTTAAGGCTGTTATGTGTGAAAAGGGGACGGAGCAGGTAGACTGGGTCAACTTTGACCAAATCAAACAATGCTAGCATGGAAGGAGTGGCATTCATTGAGGGACAATGCAGTTTTGGAGGGAGACTCCATGCATGGAAGTAGTGGCTTTAATGAGTTAGGCCCAAGGTCAGGAATCTCACCAAGCATATAAGGAAGGGGATGGTAGCCATAGAAGGCATGATTGAATTATTATTTTTCTTATGGTATGTATGACTTTTTTCTCTCTTGAGTTGTTTAGCTAAGATTGCAGTGCTATTCAGCACAAGGGTGTTCCCAAGAAGGAATCCCACCTTCATCATTGGGGGACTTAAAGTGCCCACTCAGGAGAATTATTTGGGCTACATTTCCACATTTCATAATAAGGCCAAGCTTCATCATTCTTCAATAGCGCAGTTTCTACTTAGAGTTGTGATGTGTTGCAGGTTGTAGCAGTGGAGATTTGATTTGGGTTTTTTCTGAGCTAGCCTTAAATGGAGGAAGGTTTCCTTCCATTGGGAGACCAGTAAAGAATCCCCTTGGGATTTCTTGCTATGTTTGGCACTATTCCAAGGTGATATTATCCCGTACAGTGCATTTTCTGTAGGGATCTGCATTATTTTAGGGAGGAGTTGCAGGGGTGGTTGCAACGCATGATTTGGGGAGTGATTTATTCAATGAAGGGGTCAGCCTTTCATCCATAGGATCTATTGGAGAAGAGATATATAATTCCACATCAGCTTCAGCCATATCTTCCTATCTATTTTGTTGTATCAAACCTTCAGCCCTAGGGTTGCAGCTCATATTTGTATTTTTGTATATTTTATGGAAACCCTCTTGGGTTGTCTTAGAAGATTGATATAGAGCCTAGATATGTATGTGTAGCATCTATTGAGGCATATTTCATTATTTTTACATCATTTTATGATCTTCATCTGTAGTTATGCACATTATGACTGCGCTGTAGCAGCTCTTCGACATTTTTTATATTGGCAGCACCTCACTTTTGAGAGGATTTATTCACTGGAAGATTGCTTGCTCCTATTGTATGATTTGTGCCTAAATGTATGATGTTTATTTTCTGCTGACTTGCTGAATAAAGTGGCTCCATATTGGTCTCACATGTTTATGCATTGATTTACACTGCTACTTTCCATTATTGTGTTCAAATATTGTTGCTTCCCCATTTAGGAATATTATAGAAAGAGAAGTTTGTGGCTGAAGAAGTGACTGATTGACACTGCTATAGGATCAGCTATAGGATTTCTTGTAGTGCTATAGGATGTCGTGAAATTCTATAGGAAACATGCTGAGAGTAGTTTGAGGCTAGAAATGGTGAGGAAATGGGGGTAGGAGAGTTGAAATGAAGGTGGATCTAGGTGGATGGAAGGTAGCCAACCACTTGGCCAAGCTTAGAACCTCCCTAAAAGCCTATTTTGAACCTCCAAGGTTGATCCCGATGTTGTGGTGGAGATGTCAAAAGACATGAATGAAGGTGATTTGGTCGGAGGTTGGTTGATGAGGGGTGGAAACTGAAGTTAATGGTGTTGGTGGAGTCCTCATCTATTGCTCTACTCAAACTTGCAAGAAAACTACTTTTTTCATGCAGTTATAATTGAAAAAACTATTATTGAAATGGTAGAAAATATGAGTTGAATTTAACCAAAACCACCTATTCACTTAACAAAAAAAACTAAATCTGCATCTACAACATGTTCATGATAAAAAAAGAAAAATATCTAAATTTTCCAAGAAATCATAAACTGAAAGAAAATTTGGGTCTGTGCTGAAGATATACCCTCCTCAAAACCTAATGGAAGAGGTGAGAGAGGGAGGATTTAACACACAGTTTTAGAGTTTAAAATACTACTGCAACATGAAAGGTAAAGAAACTAATAATAACACCATGAAATGGAAGCAAACCAAGCATATTAATATGAAATGTAAGAAAACTAAATTCAACACTTGAAACGGAAGAAAATAAAATATAGAGAGATGAAATGTAAGAAAACTAACTACAACAACACAAAAGGTAAACACAAATACATAAGAGTGACTGAGGCTAACGGATTGGGCCCTAACTCACAAGCTTAGCTCCTTGAAACTAACTTGGTGAAGAAGAAACTGAATATTCATTTTATTTCATAACCAATTCTTCTACATAGCATATGAAAGTCACAAATTTCTATTACAATATCTAAGAGTGATCTATCTATCTCCAAAAATCGAATCATAATGAGCTCTTTCTCTACCCTATTTATCCTAAATGGTAGCTACCAAAATCTCCCTAAAATTAGGTGATCTGTCTCCTTGGAACTCAAGAGAAGTATAGTGTGGCTCCACTTGATCTTCCACTTGCTTGGGTACCTTTGATTTAAAGTTGTTGGAGGAGAATCTCGAGGATCCCTTGGCTTCCTTAGGAGTTAAGGAGGTGTTCAACCCCCTATAATCACTCCTAGCTGTTTACTCTGAGCCCTAATTATTCAATATTTGGCAAAAATTGCATATTCTCTTGATTTTCATGCATTTAAACAATATTAGGCATTCGAAATATGACAACCCTCAATACACCATCTACACTATGCAACATATGGATTTAATGAAATTAAATGTGATAATGAGAGACTAATAAGGCTAAAAAGGTGACAATTAACCCCTTAAAATGTACCTAATGATGGTGCTCATCATCACCCCCATAAGAAATGGTTTCTCATCGTCTGAGCAAATTATTCCTCTTCATTTATATCCTTTAGTCCCTTAGTGCCTTCTTTGACATCCCAGGTAATCAGTGAAGGATTACCCTCAGGGGGGTAGAATCCAACATTCTTTTTTGCCTCCTGCCATTATCTGTTTTTCTTCATCTTGGTATCTACCTTCACCCAACCCTAGCAACAAAGGTGGACTAAGTTTCAATCTAAGCCATTGGATCTTCATTTTCTGCCTAGCCCTCTTGTACAAAGGTTCCCTTTCTAGGGAATTTCTCAATCTTTGTGGAGTATGATACTCCATGTTTCTAAGGCTAAAATGGAGGCCATTCCATCTCCTCTAACTTTCCATTACACATTCCTCTCCCAATAGTCTATAAATGTCATCAAAGTGTGCAATGGCTTGTGCTTGGGTGTTGAGGTATTTATTTGCAAGGCTTGAATCATTTTTTATCATTAGGTGATTGTTAATTACCCATCTAGGGTTGAATATTTCTACCCCGATATGGAGACGCTCCTTTTTGTTATCACTCCAATAATTTCCAAGGGTTGTTATGTGTGTTTAAGAAATACTAGAGGTAACTATCAAACTACTTTTGAGATTAGGATCTGTCCTTCCTAATGCTTAGAGAGGGTTCTCTCTTTATGATTTAACTTTGTTGTTTCTAATTGATTTTAGGCTAGTTATGTAAGATTGATTGGTTTTGGTTTTGATTTTTTTGGTGGAATTATTGATTTAGCTGGATAGGTGCCTATCTATTTTCCATTGGGCTATGGAGTCAATGTATCAAGAAAAAAAGATAGAATCAATTTCTAAAGGAAGTGTTCACAGGGCAAGGTAGCTGAGAGAAATTAGATCTTTTAGGATGAATGGTGAAGTGGTTTTCATTCGGGATCAAGGAGCAATTAAGGATTCCTTAAACTGGAAAACGAGGAAGGTGAAAGACATCAATCGGGATGGGAGAGAAATTAAAGATTCTCAAATATAGATATCAGAGGAAAACATCAAAATGAATAACAACTCAGAACAAAGTGTACTTAAATAATTTATGCAATAATATTCTTGTTATAACATTTAAATTTGGAAAGCATGCAAGTTTATGGAATACTTATGAAAATAACAATGAAAAATTGAAATATACTACATTGAAGTAGCTCAACACATGAATCATGTAATGCAATGCCTTTATTACTTGTCCTATCTATTGACTTGTTAATGGTACAATAAACCCTTTGGTATTTAGATCAATTACAAATATAGAAATGTTCAGGAATCCACACTCAATACTTTGAATGGATGAAGTATTTACCCAAAACTTAATACAAACTATCCTAAAACTGATTTAGGATTTATTCAAGGGAAATAAAATATCTTCATGCAAGAAGATAGAGACACCTATGTAACTAAATGAAAGTTTTCCCTGTTTATTGGATTTGTTGTTTGCTTCTTTGATATTTTGTTGCCTTTTCTCTCACATTGACTTCCTTTGATTGTCTTTTGCGTTGTCTCTTTCTCACTATATTTATCTTTAAACTTTGTCTTTGTTGTCACCATGAATTGTTCTTTTACTTTACTGCTTTTTCTTTAACCTGTCTCTCTTTACCTGACTGCTCTATTTACCTGCTTTACTTTTAACCCTTCACAGTAAATCATACAATTTTTCCCAAGCCTCTTCATCTGGAATTTTGATCTTTACCATTCTCTTGTAATTTTCATCATCCTCTGTGTATTTTGACAAATTAGGATTTTTTATAAAGAGATGATTTACCTCATGCTAGAGGTAAAAGAGATTTTCAAATGTATGATAGAGTACTTTTCCTGTAGGAATTCTTTTCATATAGGAATTGTTGGATTTTCTTTAGCCACTTATCTGATTTTCTTGTCATACTCTTCATGCCTCATTAGTTTGTCATTGATTATTAATGAATTTGGTAGATCTTTATGCCTGAAAACATCAAATTTTATCATGAATCTGTTTATTGCTAGCTCCATAGTTTGACACTTATCTTCAAGTTGTGTCGTTAGGTTTATCTTGGAAATTACCTTTTTTACCTGTAAGATTGTTTCAGTTTTGTCACTTATCCAAATTTCTTCTAATTCTTTCTTGTTCTTAGAATTGAGAAACTTGATTATCTCAGTGGCTTTCTCTGGTTTCTTTCCAAGTTCTTCTTTGACTTTCTGAATAGCTTCACTAGCTTCTTTTATCAAATCTTTCTGCTCAAAGATAACTTGGATAGATGGCCAAATATCATTAACAGAGTTAATGATATTGGCCCACAGTTGTTGCTTTTCTTGGGCTAGTGGCTCTTTTAGTGTAAATTCCTTTTCTAACTTCTGTAATCTATCATTCAGCTTGTTTGATTTCTGAGTTTCTAATTTATACATGATTTCAGCCAACTTATTTTCATCTTCTAGACTTTTTATTTGTTCTTTAAGTATATTAATCTCAGTAGTTTGTATTGACTTGTCCTGCATGGCTTTAATCAATTTACCTACCTCATCATTGGGATGAGTTGTTGCTATTTCTATTGTTGATGTAGTAGTTGGTGTGGTTGCTAGAACTTGTGTTGTCACTATATTTGTTGTAGTAACTGATACCACTGTAGGTAATGAAGCTGAAGTTGAAGCTATGGGAATGGCAGTAATAGGAATTTTTTCCATACTGGCCTTCTTTTCCTGCACCAATTTATCCATTTCATTCTCCATCTCTTTCAGTTGAGCTGTCAACTAAATGATGAGATTCATCATTTCATCCTTTTGACCTTCATTCTGTAGAAGTTCCTTAGTTTGTGGATGTTCAGTGGGAGGTAATTTCAGTTATTTCCTCAATGCAGCAATGTATGCATTTTTCTTTTTGATAAGTTCCTCAGCTGCTTTGATGTTCTTTGGATCATATCCAACCTCCATGACCAATTCTTCAAGTTATTTTATTCTATTATCCTTGGCTTGTGAAGAAGCCTTCTCTAGTTTTAATTGTGCTTCGATATTTTCTAGAGAATTCTGAATTTTTTGGACACTCATAGTTTTGTTGGTCATAGTGGAGTAGATCATTTCTCCTGCTTTCTTATGAAACTCAATTTGATCTATAGGATGAACATATCTAGCCATAACTTCAAATGTTGTTTTCCTGTAGTCTGCTGATGAATTTAGAGCCAGCATTTTTGGCTGTAAAAAGGTCACTTTCATCTTCCTAGTATTATAATCAAAGGATGAAATCAACCTATTCTGGTCACTAGCAGTTTGTTTCCAATATTGGGCATACGTCACAGATTTCAATGCCTCATTCTTTAATTTTATTTCTTTATACTTCTCCATTATATCTTGTTCTTTTTCTACTGGTTTTCTTGATGAAGAAACTTCAACACTATGTTGCTTTTGAATGATCTGAGCACTAGAGGTTGAAGGCTGATGAGTTTCCTCTGAAACAGTAGGAGGTGCATTATCCCTAACAATTATATTTGTTTCAATAAGCTCAATTATGTCAAATTTTTCTTCTTATTCAATTACTGGATTCAATTTGGCCTTTTTCTTCTACATTAACTTCCATTTGGTGTCAGTAGTGGTTTCAACAGAATATGAACCTTCTTCTCTTGGCCTCTTTGAGTTCCAGTCTTGTGGGAATGGAGTATGCAGGATGGAACTAGTATCAATATGTTTCTCCACCTCTTGTAAAGTATTTTCCAACCAGTCTGACTGGTTGGAATACTTTTCTACCTCTGGCTTTGACTCATGGAAAAAAGTAGTCAACTTGAATTTGATTCTTAGTTTAATGATGATTCCAAAAGGATCATACTTCCATTTGAAACTATTGTTGAACTTGAAATATTGTAAGAAATAATCTGCTTGTTGACCAGCATTCCTATTATTGCAAATTAAAGGACCAATCTCATTTTTAATCTTAACTAAGTTTTCTTCTTTGCTGACAGGAAATTAACTTCATCTGAGTTTAGGATCTCCCTGATGTATTCTAGTGAAAATAACCTCATTGGGAGGTATTTGGGCATATTGTATGGAGTCATTTGACATCCATATACCCTAATTTCAGTATGGTTCTCATATAAATACTAGTCTCCTATTCTACATTGTTCAGACAATTGCAATATTTTCTTTATCTCTTCATTGACCCTAGGTTGACTGCTACAACTTAGCATTTTGACAACTGGATGAACAAATGAATCAATGAAGTCCTTGTAGCTGAATTCTATGGAATCTTTTCTGATCAAGGATGTCCTGAAGAGTATAGATTGGGGGTTACCCTCTGTGTCCAGTTTTTGAAGGCTAACTACAAACCTTTCTGATTGGAAATACAGGAACAAATGAAACAAAATCGGTGAACCTTTCCTTCCTTTGGTAATTTAACTAGTTTCTCATGGCTAAAATTTGATAGGTATTGAGAAAAGTTAAATGTGGAGGCTAGAGGCTGCCCTGGGCAGAAAATGGACAGAAAACCTAAGATAGAAGCATCTACATATTCATTTGTGAAGTATCATAAAATGCATGACAACATTGTGACAATCTTTTTGGTTCTCTCTAAAAAAGTTGAAGTTGAGTAAGGAGGGTTACTCTTTGGGGTTTCTACTAATGGATGAAGGAATGTTTGGAATATTTGAAACATCATGGGAAAGTCCAGTTTCAGATATAATTTAGTGAGGATTTCAATTGACAATGGGGCTTCATCAGGCTTGGGTTGGATCTACAACATCTGATTTATGGATTCTGTAGTGAGGGTGAACAAAATATCTTTGCTAGGGGTTACTAGGGCTTCTTCATTAGGTAAATAATTTATTTGACAGAGTCTCATAATCTTTGGCAACTAAAAGGTCTGTGGGAAAATATATTTAGGCAAATTTGAGTCCCAAAGGTGGATATCATCAGCCTCGTCTATGGATTTATCATGGCTCCACTAGTGGATGTCTAAGAGGTTGAAATCAATGACTGTATCACTGATTTGGAAGTATTTTTTTGCAAGGGGAGTATGTTTAACATCCATTACCAGTGGTTGCAAAAGGTTAACAAATATTATGATCTAGGAGGCCATTTAACTTGTTTAATTTAGCAATTTATTACTTTTTTGCTTAATTAATGGTCTTAGGTGCTTAGGAATACCTGTGAAATGGTGTAGTTTGGTCTGCAACATGGATTCTCATTGCAAAAAAGGTTTTCTTGGTCTTTTAAAGATTCAAATCTGAGTCAGAAATGGTTCTAGTAGCAATAAGCTTTCAATTATAGTCTGGAATAGCTTGAAAATAGGTCGGCACCAATATTTTTGGACTAACAAACAGTTTTGGAAAATACACAACAAATAATGGAATAACAGCTTCGAGCGGGCTTTAGTGCTATTTGACCAGAGGTGGTTAAACATAGGGCGTGGAGGTTAAATTTAAACAAGGTTGGTTTCGTCGCATAACAGAATAGTGGTATGGTGGGTTATCACATGGTGAAAAGCGGTAAAGTTGTTTCGGGGTTGAGGATACGATAAGAAGTGGGGTTTCCACGTGGAAAATGGGACGGGGTGCGAAACCACCCATTTCACACTCCCCTAATGGTTTTAAACATTGGGCAGTGGAGAGTGCAAAAGGGATTATTGGCCATTGGATTTAATCAGATGATTGGGTGAATGGGCGAGTTGGGGGGATTTGATAGATGGGGTCGGGATTTATATGCGATGGGGTTATATAAAGTGGGGCCCGGGTTTTATATATGCAATGGGTCAGGAAATAATATTAATATAAGGTTTAACATATATCAGGGCATTAATAAAATATACAAATCGGGGAGTAACAAGTGTAGGGTTATAGTAAAGTGGGACCTGGATATATATAAACTATAGGTTTAAAGTAATATGAAGGGGTTTAATATGATATGGGATTGGGGATCTTAATATAATATGGGATAAATGAATATGAATGCGGGATGTCAATAATACATTAGGAATAAGTGTTAAAATGACATCGGGGAGGAGTTTTTGCAGTGGGGCCCGACATTATTTTAACCATTAAAAACTATGCAAAGTGGGTTTTTGCATGTTTTAATTGGAGAAAGGGAATCAGTAAAAAGGGAAGTTATTTTTAAAAGGAGAATGTGTTTTTTAACTAGGGAAAGGGGTTGTAGGAAGGGAAAAGGGGTGAAATAAGGGGAAAAGGTTGGGATAAGGAGAAAGGGGTATTTTACAAGGGAAAATGTCTTCTAAGAGTGGCATTAGGATTTTAAACAAGGGGAAGGGGATTTAGGGGGATATTAGTGATATGAAATGACCAATTTATGCTTTCCATGACTTGTAAAAGTGCTTATGCCTACCCTTTATTTACCCTAACATTTTTTCTTCATTTATTGGGTGCATTTGAGCTTGTCGACCCTTTTATTTTCTTTTAATAAGAAAAATAATCTACTTCTAACCTTATAACTTCCAATGGCTTAGATTAAACTAATGAGCTCATTGTTATTCTCTACCTAACTACTGATTTGCCAAGATTAAATGGTTTGGCAAGATCTTTATTCAATAACTATATTTACTTGAAAATTTAAAAGCATAAATGAATTAATATTAAACTGTTTGATCATCATGAATTGTGGCATTTTGGACAAGATGCACACAATTTTTTATTTGCAAAAAGTAAACCAAGAGTAGTGGCATTTGAATGTGTAACACTTTCATGATTTATTTTTGTTTCTTTTTTGTGGGGTTGATACTTTATCTTCTCTTTTTATCTTATTTCTTTTATTCCTTTGATTTTTATTTTAGGGCTTAGAGTATTTTCATTTTTTAATATGGGAAAAAATTTGCAGAAAGCAAATTTATGTACAATATTACAATATTTTAACATAGTCAATTCAAAATTATGATCCCTATTATTATAGGACCCTAACACTTTCCTTCCCATCTGATCACCCTTTTTACCTCCTCTAATATTGCATCCTCATTGGTCATACAGGAGGTTAGGGCCATCAACTGCATATACCCCATCCTAGGGTTATCATCCCAAATGTTTAGATCAAGCAAGATAAGATTATGCATATACAATTCTGCCAACTTAGCCTTATCTATTATGTTGGATTGATTGCAAAAGTCCATAAACTTCCTGTAGTTTCCGAAAGGTAATGATCAATAGGAAGCTAGTGTTTTGATTTGAAACTTTAGCCAATGTTCCTTCAGGTAAATGGCATAAGAGTTTGAAGGATGTTTGTGTTGTATTCCCTCCATGCAAAACTCTGCCTTGGTGGTTATCTACTTTTCCTTCTACTACAATTTTCTTTGTAACCTTTCATTTTTTTCATGTGTTTCTTGTAGCTACCCTTTTGACATTTCTTCCTTGAGTGTAACATTAGAAAAATACATCCCCATATCAGTGAATTTTTCTTCCATGATCCCTACATCTTACACACCCTTTGTTTTGGAAAGTTGCATATGGTTATGTGTGTGTTCTCTCTCTTTCTCTAGTTGATATAATAGGGGAATTGAGAAATTTTTAGGGATCAACCTTCCTCCTTAAATGAAAGTGTTGTAGGTGCTTATATTTGGCTGTGGGATAGGATGTGTAATTGTTTATATGCCTTTTAGAATAGATTTTGGAGAGGTAGACTCATCTTTTTCTTTATTACTCTTACTTCCCTTTGGCATCCTACCCTTAAGTTTTTCTTCTTGAAGGTCTGTGGGGTTTTATAATTGTTTTATGGATGCTAGCCTTGATGAATGTATTCTCATATAGGTCATAGGTATCTTCTCAGGTGAAGTGACCTCTTGAATTTTTCCCTCTTCTAGGTTTATTTCGTCTTTCTTCTTGGGTGACTCTTCAATTATTGTAAGGCTTTTGGTTGGAGTCTGGGGTCTCCCTTACTTCACCCTAGCACTCCTTCTGGTCTTGAAGCACATGGGGGTCTTTATTTTCCCCTTTTCCTTCACTAATGTGCTTAGAGTGGCTAAGGTGGCAGCCACTTCTTTTTCTGAGGTTCCTGGTGATAGGATGGTCTGTCGGGGAGAGATGTCATTGCTCAGCATGGGGTCTAATATCTCTTCCTCTCTTGTCTTTTCTTCCTTCACTTTCTCTTTCTCTTCCCCCTCCTTTTCATCTCCTTATCCTTTTTCATATTTATCTTCCTCCTCCTATTTTCTTTCCTCTCTTTCTAGGGTTCATGTGTGTTTTTATTCTGCCTCCATCTCCTCTTCTTCCTTTGTTCCTTCAGTCTCTCCTTATTCTTCTTTCATGACCCTCTCTCCAATACTAGAGGCAAGGGTTTTTCTGGGAGTGACAGCTTGTGTCCCTATGAATTCTTCGCTTTCCATATCGATGAAGGTGGGCCGTGGTATAGGGATGTTAAAACTATTTAGAGCATCTCCTACTATAATTTTGATGACGATATGTGAGATAAGTGTAGATACTTTATCTCCCTCACTCTTTGGATCATGTCTCTAGTGGAATGCAGGAGGAAGTATTGAATACTTTGTATCTTCTCTAGCGGCATATGTCCTTTGAATCTAATATCATGTAATAATCTCAAGTGGTATCCATAAACCACATTGATTCTTCCCTCACAGGAAATGTATTTCATGATATGATATTCCAATTCATCCCATGGATAAGGGAGGCTTTCCATTATTACTCCATTTTTATCCTCAATGTACTCCTTATTAGTAGAAAAGAATCTCTTTTTGGAGGCAGCGTTGGACACTTTATCTTCTTTGTTCCACTTGACTCCTAGAGGAAATGTTGTGACTCTGCTAATAAATTCAGGGGGTATGGATATGGATAGTCCTCTAACCACAATGGTGGCCTATCATATGATTTTGTGTTCAAATATACTGCAAATTCCCGAGCCACATCATCATCAAACCCCTTGAGGAACTCGAAGAATCTTAGCCACTGATGATTTCTAAAAATATCCACCACCTGAGGGTGTAATATATTTCTCTTGATATATGTGGGTTCCCTTATGTTAAAATATCCCCCTATTGTATGAATGTGTTATGGAGATGGTTGGATGGATTTTGTCTTAGAAAATTGGTGATATGGGACCTCATAACTCAATTACGCACAAAATCATACTTTCTTGACCCTACTTCTCTTAACAATCTCTTAAATTATGAATTATTCTTGTGACTGTGTATAATCTTTTCATGAAAAATTTTACAACATGGTTGGGTGACATCCACTTACCTCTGCATTGTGATGTTTATTTCTTGGGAAATGCTGGATTTGGAGTGGCTCTTATGGCAATTATGATCGTTGTGCACCCTTTCGGTAGATTTCATGTAGCATCGACAGACTTCTTGTAGCACAGGCTTGCATGCAAAATTTGATATTGGTGCGAAATTATTTGATGGCTCATGTCCCTCTACTTCTCTAATTATTTTCAAAGTGCACAGTGAAATGAACGAGAGCGAGCCAAAATATATTTTTATTCCAAATTGAGTGGACTTGGAGTGGATTGGTAATTTTCATTTGGCACAGGGTTTCCTCTTTTCGACCATTAGCCTCACTCGAGCTAATCATATCTACCTGTCTCAAAATCACCTCCATATCCTCATGATCTCTTCCTTAACTGATTTGAAATCCTAAGTGAAATGAGAACTCCACTTCTCCTTCACTTTAACTTTACGAGGTTGGCCAAGTTAATTGACCATATTTTTGTCGTTTTAACTCTTTATTCTCGACATTAATTCATTTTACCAATATGATGCATAGCAAAAGGGTGAGGGAGCCATTCATAAGCCTATCTACTGCTGAGGAGTTGTATAATTTCTTTGATGCAGGGATCTAGAGTATGGTGATAGACATTAGTGTTTTTTCTTTACTATGTTATTTTTTTATGCATGTTTTCTAAGTGAGCATCTTATCTCTGAGTGAGTTGCTTATTATTTTTTGTTTGCTGATTCTTTTTGTAGGTTTTTCATGAGATCCTTAGGCATTATTTCTAGTGTGGCCTTCCTCCTGGAGTCCTCAGGTGATCATTTGGAGGTATCTTCACCACTCTTACATTTTTATCTTGCTGTGACATGAACAGGATTGCTACCATAAGTTCTCATCTTCCTCTAGAAGTCCTCTTTATGCTACTTTGGAGCTCCACCTAGTCGAGAAAATAGAAGAACTAGTGCAGGTCTGCTAGGGATGGATTTATGGAGTGAATGGAGTGGTGGAGAGATGAGGGCATAGGGTCTATGTACATATTTAGCTGAACTAGCTCACAGTGGTGAAAGAGAGGGTTCAGTGAGTGAATACTTATGCATGGAGTAGATTGATGGTTAGGAGTGGTAGGTATGTGTAAAATAATTATTTTCATGTCTTCCTTGAGGTTTAGGTGTTCCTGAGTGAGATTTCTCTCTCTCAAATGACTTTCCTATAGTAGCACAAGCTTTCTTGTAGTACTACAGGAAATCCTATACCAACCTAGGTTTCCTATAGCACTGTAGAGAGTAAGAAAACATGGGGTTTTTCTCACCTGGAGGGATAAATGGATGGATGGATGAATATTAGGGTTGATCATGGAGTGGGTATGTAGAGGAGAGAGAGAAGAGAGAAATAATGATGCTCCTCTTTGTCCCAATTGTCCTTAATTAACTTGAAAATTAGAAATAGCTGAGTGCATAGGTGTTGTTTCATTTTTTCTTTTTCTCTTTTTTTTTCCCTCTCTCTCTCTTTTTGAAGATAGGTGGGCTACTTGCATAGAGTTTTTCAACCCAAAATCATGCCTTAGGTGCCTCAAAGAGGTTTTCACCTAGGGATTTTTTTTCTTTTCTTTTTTTTCTCCAGGATCGTATCATGGAGGTTTTCAACCCAAGATTTGGTCTTGGAAGCCTCGGAGAGGTTTTCACCCATGCCTCTTTAGTTTTTATCTTTTTTCCTTTTCTAGGAAGGCCAGGGGTTGGAAACTATGAAGCTCCCAATGAAATTCACCTCCATGTTTATTGAATTGATAAAGGAATCCTTAGATAGGGGATTCTTATACATTTTTATCCTATAACCATTAACAAGAAGGGGATTCCCCTTCTCATCCGTGGTTCTGATATGAAAAACCCCATTGTCATGGAATTTTTCCACTTGATAAATTCCTAGCCACCTTTTCACAAGTTTTCCTTTCAAGTCCTTGAATTTGGAGTCATAGAACAGCGCCAAATCTCCTTCTTGAAATGCCTTTTCTTTGATGTGCTTTTCATGTCAAAATTTCCTTTGTAGTTGAATTACCTTTGTGTGAAGGAGGGTCTACATTCTAAACTCATCGAAACCATTTATCTGCAACAACCTTTCTTGTTGTGCCTTTATGATGTCCAGGTTTGTCGAGCTTCCATTCTGAGGGTGTTGTACTCAAAAAAAATGGAAATCAAAACTTTCTTCCTGTAAACTAAACCATATGGATTAAACCCTATGATGGTATTCCAAGTGGTATTGTAAGACCAAGTGGCTTCCACCAATGTTTCTACCCAATATTTTTTGTTGTTGCTTACAAATTTGGTGACGATGTTCTTCAAGGCTCTATTTGTCACTTCCACCTGACCATTTTTTTTTAGGATGCGAGGTAGTGGAAGTATTGCTTTACCTTGTGCCACCATACGAGGTTATCAATGAGATGAGATGTAAATTGAGCTCCTTAAGTAATGACAACCTCTCTGGGGTATCCAAACTTATATCACACATTCTCTCTCAGAAAGTAAGCTACCTTCTCTTCTATTGCTACTTTTACAAATTTTGTTTCGGCCCACTTGGTAAAGTAGTTCATGCAGACTATGATATACCTCTTCTTCCGAGATGATGGATCAATGGGTCCAATGAAGTCCATGCCCCACTTTTTAAATGGCTCTAAAGCCACATGAGGGTGAAAGGGAATTTCAACCTTTGGTGTAGGTATCCCAATCATTTTGCATTGATCACATTTACTAGTGTATCTCCTGACTTCGTGGTGGAGGGTAGGACAATAGTAACATGCTTGAAAAGCTTTGAAGGTTGTCCTGTTACCATAAAAGTGGCCCACATAGGGACCATCATGACATGTGGAGAGGAAGTCAAAAATGTCCTCTTCTCTCACACATATTTTGAGAATTTAGCGAAGACCCAACTTGAATATATCTCCATAAATCCAAGTGAAAGGGGCACATTTTCTGATAATCTTTCTCTTCTCCCTGGATGAAATATTTGGAGGGAAATTTTCAGCAACCAAGTATTTATCTATGTCAGAAAACCAAGGAGAGAGTATTGAGATAACGAATAGGTTTTCATCCAGAATTTTACCATCCACCATCCCTTACTCATCTACAGGTAGAGTTAGCCTAGATAATAAATCGGCAACAACGTTCTCTGTTCCTGGTTTATCAAAAAAATTAAAATCAAACTATTGTAATAACAACAAACATCTAATGATTCTAGCATTAAGATTAGTTTTATTCATTAAATATTTGATGATTTCATGGTCAGTGTGTACAAAGGTCTAAAAACCAGTAATATAATTCCTAAATTTTTTTAATGAATAGAAAATGGCTAGAAGCTCCTTTTCTGTGAAAATATATTTAAGTTCAGATTTGGATAGATTTTTTCTAATGAAATAGATAACATGGGGTAATTTGACTTCTATCTGCCCCAAGGCTTCCCCCACAGCTTTTTCTGATCCATCTATGTGGATGTGGAATGTCAAATCCCATTTTGGACCTTGAAGAATGGAGGTAGTAGTAAGATTTTCCTTAATGAGCTCAAAATATTTTTGATAGAGAAGAGACCAAAAAAACTCAAAATATTTTGCCAACAACCTGAATAATGGCGAAGACACTTTGCTAAAGTCCTTAATGAACCTCCTATAGTAGCAAGAAGAACCTAGGAACTCGCGACATCTCTCTACTTTTGAGGAACAAGAACCCTTTTGATGATGGCGATTTTGTTTCGGTCTACCTATATTCTTGCTTGCGATATTGAGTGGCCTAGTACTATCCATGCTCTTTTTAAGAATTCACACTTTTTCAAACTCAAGGAGAGATGAATTTCAAAACGTTTTCTCAGAAATTTTCCAAAATTGGAGAGAGCCTCCTATAAATCATACCCATAAGGTGTGAAATAGTCCATGTAGATTTCGACAGAGTCATGTACTATTTCAGATAAATTTCTCAAGAGTTCTCTATGGAGAGTAGAAGGGGCATTGCACAGCAAAAAGGGAAGGAATATTTAAGCGAAAGGGACCCAAGGAAAGTTGAAAGTAGTATTTTCCTAGTCCTTATGGCTAATTTGGATCTGGTTATACCCAATGAACCCATCTAGGAAAGAAAAAAACTTCTTCCTTGCAAGGCCATCGAGGACTTGATCTATAAAGGGAAAGGGAAAATGGTCCTTTTTAGTGGCTTTTTTTAGTTCTCGATAGTCAACATATATTCACTACTTTCCATTCTTCTTTGGGACTAGAACAAGAGGAGACACCCACTCACTGTCTCATATGGGATAGATGAAAACTGCATCCAACAAATTTTGTAGTTCATCCTTCACTATGTCCTTTAGAAATGGGTTCATCCTCCTTTGGGGCTGGCGCATAGGCTTGCATCCATATTTAATATAAATATGATGTGTGCATAGCGAGGGATGCCCCCCTTTCATGACTTTGTATTCCCAAGCGAATGCATGAAGGTTTTATTTCAAGACCTGACATTGTTGCTCTTCTTCTTTGGCTAATAGGGATGACTTAATCTTTAGCGATGCTGATTGGCCAAATTACATAGTCTTGGTGGTTTTATAGGTTGAATCAACTGAGTGCAGCTCCATCCAAGGGTGCCTTTCATATTCTTTGACTAGGTCATTGAGTGGAATTTCATTGGGGGGTTGGTTTTGAATAATGTGGTAAATGATCTCATCCTTATCAGGTTGCCCCCCTCTTAGAACAATATCTATGGTAGAGATGGGGTAGGGTGTGTTAATGTATATTTCATATTATTATTGTTCTTCCTCCAAAAAAAACGTAGGTCATGGTCAATGGAAGGTTGGGTAGGAGGATATAATACCAGTTTTTGTTTCAAGGGCCCATTCTTTATAGTCGTTTTTTCGGCCCTATAGCTGATATAAGCATCAACAATGGATATCTTCCTAAATTGAGAGGATATCCCTTAAAATTGAATTTTTTTTTTTTTTTGAATAGGAAGCCTATATAATACTCCCAAGATTTGTTTGAGACCATAACATCCTCAACAATTCCTTCCAGAGCTACTGTGTACTTGTATTCAAGTTGCAGAACTGTGGTGGTTTTTCTCAAAGATCCTTGGAGGTTGCATTTAAGCATAGTTTCCTTGGTCATCACATTTATGGTAGCTCCGAGATCAATCAAATTATTTGGGACTATGACACCATAAATGTGTACATCTACTACTGGACTTCTAGGTTCAAGGTACTTCGAGAAGATCACCCATCCCAACTTTAAGTTGGACAGTTGTTCCACAACATTGATGGTAGGGGTGTCTTTCTTCATTATCCCAGGTTCCTTAAATAACTTCTCTTTGATGAGCCTATTGTAAATATGAAACTCCTTAATGGCATGTAGAAGGGGTATTTTTCACACACAAAGTTTTCAGTTCTCCTAGAAGTTTAGTCTCTTCTTGGGTGTCCTAACTAGAGTGGATTAGGTGCTCAGGAAAAGGAGGTTGTTGGATCTTAGTGTTTCTTTCCTCCTTTTTCCCATCAACGTCTAAAGCTGGAGATGTAGAATTATTTTCTAGGAGTAATCTCCCTGACCTAAGGTTGATCTCATGTATCTCCACAGCATAAGATGGATAGGATGTTTCCCCAGTGTAAACCTTTTGTGCCTGCTTGTTGTTTGGTTCAAATTGGGTTGGGTAGGCGTCTAAGGAAAATTAGGTGGAGTAGAATGGGTGATATGAGGTTGAGGTCGGGGTGGATGTAGTAAATATGGTTGTTGATTGTGTTGGGGCCTCCACCCTTGAGATGGGTTTCTCCACTGAGGTGGTTAAGGAATATATTGCTAGAATGGTTGGTTCAAAGGCTAAGGGTAATATGGGGGAGTGTAAGGCCAAGTAGGAGGTGTATGCCATGATGGAACAGTGGATGTGTACCAAGAATGCATAGGTGCATTTTTATTTATGTGATAGTAGGAGTAAGGTGCACCTTGCATGCCTTGCTAATATGACTGAGGCCATTGAGGCCTCCTCTAGTTTATGAAAAATATTTTCTCGGGTCCTCCTTCCCTACCTAGATATACATATTTGAGCCCATGTAAGGAGGGACACTTATCTGTGGCATGATTCTCTTCACAGACTAAGAAAAAATATATGACATTTAGTGGACATTCATTCTGAGGATGTTTTCTAGTACATATAGGGAAGAATATATCCAAGGCCCTCTATGCTTCTTCTTGCTTCCTCTTAATCTCAATTGAGTCCATTTGCAAAGAAAAGGTGTGCAACATATCACTTTTGAAGTCCTCCAAGATATTTTCAATCTCATGCTTGATGGAGGTGGAAGGGGAAGGGGTGTTGGTCATAATTTGACTAGCTCTACCTTTCTTCCTAGCTACCCAGAGTGATTTCTAAAGACATATTTGATGTCCTCATAAGGAAGTCGGTAGATGTCTCCTCCAGATAAAATATTAAGGGTTTATATCACCTCTTCCTTGATCCCCTGGAAATTACAAATTTAAGTGATCTGAGATCAAGGGTGCAGTTGGATTTTTTATAACTCAGCTGGAATATTTCTTCATAATCTTACAGGGATTCATCAGGTCCCAAAGTCATCCTAAATATTTCCACTTTGGTTTCCTTGGACCTACATTAGTCTCTATATTTTTTGTTGAAGGAATATTGCATCTGTTCCCAGGTAGTGATGTTGTTCCCAGGAAAACCCATGAACCAGTGCAAGGTTGCATCCTTGAGCGTGGATGGGAATAATTTTATCTTCTGGTCATCTAAGTCATAGTCATAGGCCCTGCAGACAACAATGAACTCGAACATGAAGGTGTCAGGATCATTAGAAGTAATTCCATGGAAATGTGGAAGGGTTGAGGGATTGATGTTCTTCATTCTAGTTTCCATATCTATTTCCATAATGGGAAATACTCGAGTCTGAGTCTCAACCATGACTTGAATTGGTGAATTAGGATCCTCAAGTGAAGTGATTTCTTCTTCTTCTCCAATAACTTCTTCAATGTTTCAAGTGGCTTACCTATGGTGTGTTCAAATTTATAGTCACTCAAGAAGAGTGAAGGGTGACTTAGTGGGGATTTGGGGGTTTTTTGGTAA
The DNA here is from genome assembly GCA_034641835.2 of Pinus albicaulis. Lineage (NCBI taxonomy): Eukaryota > Viridiplantae > Streptophyta > Pinopsida > Pinales > Pinaceae > Pinus > Pinus albicaulis. Next base: position 220,611,519 of record CM076579.1, read on the forward strand.
AAAAATTCCATAGTTATCCATATTCCTACGAGGCATCAAAGTCAATTTATTTTTCTATTTTTCAGTATTTTGGAACTGAAGACAAAAGAAAAGAATTAAAGAGTGCTAAAACCGAAACAAAGTAGCTACTTATACACCTCCTCGATAACAACATGAGAATTTGGTGAGCCCTGGTATTGAATCAAGAGTTTTGCAACTTACAAAGGCTAATATGCTTTACTTTATCAACCCGGGATTCATACAAACTTGGATCTGACAGTGCTATATACACAACAGATGCATTCTACTCATACCATCCTCTTCTATATCTATGATGGGGTTCTACGGCTAGGGTTACTGCTAGGATATGAACTCTGTCACACTTATGACTGAAAACTAAGACTGAAAATAACTCATGACCATTACTATATCAACCAAACAAGAAACTATTCTAGATCATAAAGACTCATCTATCTATTTTCGAGAAAGTAAATCCACACTTCATATAATGGAAGAAATAAAGTTAAACTAAGTGGAATTCATGATTTAAATTGCTAAATTGAACTTCCAGAAAGGGAAAATAATCTAGGCACACATGCTAAACCAACGGATTGATTTAAATATATCTATCTCATGCTTGATTTCTATGTCTTAGCAATGCATATATCAATGACCTAACTGTGCTTGTAAATAACTCTTTTTGAAGAAAAAGGAGGTGATAAAGTGACCTAAGAGGGTCTTGGGATCATGGTTTCAAAGTTGAAGATGTATTGGAGTTTGTGTTAGGCCTATATGTGGTGAAAGAGAGGTTTTGGGCTGAAGAAGTGACTGACTGGTGATGCTACAAGATCAACTACAATATTTCCTATAGTGCTACAAGATGTCCTAAAACACTACCAAAAACAAGCCGAGAATGTTTTGAGGCCAGAAATGGTGAGGAAAGGGGAAGGAGAGGTGAAATGAAGGTTGATCTAGGTCGATGGAACATATCCAACCCTTTTTCCAAGCTCAGAAGTTCTATCAAATCTTGTCTTTCACCTCCAAGGTGGCCCTCAGTGTTGTGCTGGAGATGTCCAGAAACATGGCTGAAGGCGATTTGGTTGGAGGTTGGTTGAAGAGGGGTGGAAACTAAAGCTAATAGTGTTGGTGGAGTCCTCCTCTTCTTCTCTACTCAAACCTGTAAGAAAACTACCTGTTCATGCAGTTATCATTGAAAAATATATTATGAAAATGTTGGAAAAGATGAGTTCAATTTAAGCAAACCTACCTATGCATTTAAACCAAAAAACTAACTCTGAATCTACAACACGTTCATGATAAAAAAGGAAACCTATCAAAATTTTCCAATAAATCATAAATTGAAAGAAAATTTGGGTCTGTGGTGAATATCTACCCTCCTCAAACCCTAATGGAAGAGGTGAGAGAGGGAGGCTTTAACACACAGTTTTAGAGTTTTCTATGCTACTGCAACATGAAAGGGAATAAAACTAAGAACAATAATATGAAATGTAAGAAAACTAACTACAACACTTGAAATGGAAGAAAGCTAAATACAGTGAGATAAAATCTAATAAAGCTAACTACAACAACATAAAAGGTAACGAAAAAACTGTTGTGTAACCAACTCCAAAAATAGAAGAAAAGAGATATCAACGCCTTAGAAATAAGCCACTTCAAGGGGGAAACCTCCAATACATTACATAAATGAACAATTCTTGGATGATACTATTTACAAAACCTCATTTCTATATATAGGAGTCCATGTGGCCATAATGTAATCCTAGTGGGCCACAATGTAATCCTAGCCGACCTAACAATAATAATTTAAGGGCACAATAATAACAAAATGGGGGTTACAAGGGTACAATAATAACAATAAAGGGGTTACTTCTTGTTATCCCTTAAGAGTTGGAGAACTTCTTGCTGATGCTCGATGTGATCTTCTACTACTTGAACCTTCGAATTTTCCCTCAAAGATGATGTGATGGATGGTGGATGATATCCATAAGGTGCCATAAATGGGGTCATTTTTGCTACAGTATGGAAGGAATTGTTATACCACCATTCAGCGAGAGGCAACCACTTGACCCATTGTGTTTGTTTATCAGATACAAAACAACGAAGATATCCTTCCAAACATTTATTTACTATCTCAGTTTGACCATCAGATTGAGGATGATAAGATGAGCTATGAGCTAATTGAGTACCCAAACAAGAAAATAACTCCGTCCAAGAATTTCCAGTAAAAATGGGATCTCTGTCGCTCACAATAACCCTTGGGCTTCCATGTAGCTTTTGAATTCTGTCCATAAATGTAGTAGCAACTGTACTTGCTTTAAATGGATGAGATAATGCACAAAAGTGTGCATACTTGGTAAATCTATCAACTACCACCATGATGACATTCTTTCCTTCGGACTTAGGTAAACCTGTGATAAAATCCATTGAAATCTCCTCCCAACGTTGACTTGGAATGGATAAAGGTTGTAGAAGTCCTGGGGTCTTAATTGTTTCCACTTTATTCTGCTGGCAAACCAAACATTCCGCCACAAACTTTCGAATATCTGATTTAAGGCCATCCCAAAAAAATTCTTTCTTCACCCTGTGGTAAGTTTTTAAAAATCCTGAGTGTCCTCCTAAAGGAGAAGTGTGCAATTCCAGAAGAATCTTTTGTTTTAGTTGGGAATTCTTAGAAAGATATAAGCGATCTTTGTACCATAAGGAATCATTTTTCCAACTAAATGTATCAGATGTACTAGGATCTTGCTGCAACTTTTGAATGAGTGTCCATACATCTTTGTCCTTCTTCCATTCATCTCTTGCTTCGGTTATCCAATCTGGTTGGATAATAGAAATGGCACAAAGCAATGCTTCCACCTCTTCATTCTTTCTTGACAGTGCATCTGCAACAACATTAAGCTTTCATTTTTTGTAGATTATTTCAAAGTCATAACCCAACATCTTTGTGACCCATTTTTTATATTCTTCTGAAGATAGTCTTTGTTCCAAAAAGTGTTTAAGGCTATCATGATCAATTTTTACCTTGAAGTGTCTTCCCATTAGGTAAGTTCTCCATTTCTTTAGTGCATGTAGTATTGCTAACATTTCCTTCTCATAAATAGGTTTCTGTAAATACTTTCCTTTGATTGGACGACTTTCAAAAGCGGTGGGTCTTCCTTCCTGCATTAAGACAGCACCAATTCCATTTCCTGGGGCATAACATTCCAGAATAAAGGTTTTTGTGAAGTCTGGCGTAGCTAAGACCGGTGCTAGGCACATTGCCTCTTTAAGATGTTCAAATGCCTTAGTTGCTTCAGGATTCCATGAAAATGCATCTTTCTTAAATAATGTTGTTAGAGGTGCTGCTATTCTCCCATAATTCTTAACAAACTTGCGATAATACCCTGTTAACCCAAGAAATCCTCACAACTACATTATGGTTGTGGGGACTTTCCTTTCCTTAATGGCTTTAATTTTGCTAGGGTCTACTTTAACACCCTCGTGAGATACAATATGACCCAGATATTCCACCTCTTGTACTCCAAAGAAACATTTGGATGTTTTTGCATATAATTGTTTCTCCTGCAATAGTTTGAGCACCCTGTCAACATGTCCAACATGATCCTTCCAAGACCTGCTATAGATTAGTATATCATCAAAAAATACTGGCACAAATTTTCTAAGGAAGGGTTTGAAAATGGAATTCATCAACCCTTGAAATGTAGAAGGTGCATTGGTAAGGCCAAAAGGCATGACCAAAAATTCATAATGACCCTCATGAGTTTGAAATGTTGTTTTCGGAATATCTTGAGTCTTCATTCTAATTTGATGATATCCTAAACGAAGATCCAACTTGGTAAAATAAATTGCTCCATGTAATTCATCCAATAATTCATCAATCACAGGAATGGGAAATTTATCTTTAATGGTGAGCTTATTGAGCTCCCTATAATCTAGACACATTTTCCATGATCCATCCTTCTTGTGTACCAATACTATAGGAGCAGAGAAAGAACTTTGACTATGTTGAATTATATCTGCCTCTAACATTTCTGCAATCATACATTCAATTTCGCTCTTTTGGACGTAAGGATATTTAGAAGGCCTGATGTTTGGAGGAACACTTCCTGGAATCAAATGAATAGCATGATCATGATCACGAATAAGTGGGAGTCCTTTTGGAGTTTCAAACACCTTGGAATGATTGTCCAAGACTTGCTGGAGATCTGCAGAAATAGATGATTTTGATGTTGGAACTTCTAGTGAGCATAATTGTGCAATGACACCTCGTTATTCTTTTTTTAGAAGCTTTGTCATGACATTAGAGCTTATTATCTTTCCTGGCTTCCCTGCAATACCCCGTAATTCAACTTCCTTTCCTTCTGAAAAAAATTTCAAGAAAATTTCTTGAAAATTAAAAGCTACCGTCCCCAAATATTGTAACCATTGTACTCCTAGTACAAAATCAGCACCCCCCATTGAAATGGAAATAATTGGACTATTCAATACATATTCCCCCATGATTAGCTTGATATTATGGCACTTTCCGGAGAAATTTATAGTTCCTCCATTTTCCACCATCACTTGACACTCTGGCGCTAGGTATAGGAAGCAATTCAATTCCTTGGATATCTTACAATGAATAAAATTATGGGCAATGCCCAAACCAATATTATATTACATTTTTCTTCTTGATATGTCATTATATCTTGAGAGTTTGAGGAGTGGTAATTCCTACCAATGCATTATAGGATATGGTAAAATTCATTTCTTCTTCCTCTAGGGTTGACTCCTGGTGTATATCATCTTCTTTTGAATTTTCTTGTTCCTTTGCTTCATCCTCTTCACAATCTATGTAAAATAATTTCTTCTCACTACACTTATGAAATTTATTGTATTTTATAGCACAACTATAAAAGGCCCTTTTGCTCTTTTTTCTTCCAATTGTTGTGGTTTCAACCTTGTAGGTTTTGGAAGTGTAGGAGTAGCAACACTTCCATCTTTATAGAATTGGGTAGTGGCTTCCTTGTCACCATTATTTTAGATTCAACTTTTCTTGCCAACTTTGAATGCCTTCTCCAATGGTCCCGGAGGTTCAAAAACGCGAACTTCATGTTGGATGCTATCCTTTAAAGTGCCTATGAAGATATCGATCTGTGTTCCTACGGAATATCATTTACCCTTATATTCAATTTTTGGAAGTCCTCAATGCGTTGCCCCACTAAACCCTTTTGTTTGAGATTTACCAATTGGCTGAAGAAGGTGTTGCTCTTTGTATCCTCATAATGCGCTATCATTTCCTCCGTAAAAATTGACCAAGTGACAATTTTTTTACGAGAGAAAAGTCATCGATACCATACAAATGTATTTTTTTCTAAATGTAAAGTTGCAATGCGTACCTTTTGTGTGTTTTGCATGTTATGGAGATCAAAATATTGCTCCATATGTAGTATCCATGTTACAGGATCCTTTCCATCAAACTTCCTCATATCCATTTTTGGAATATGGTTGTTCTTCCCACCAACATTAGAGTTTATGAAATAACGATTAAGATTTATTTTGTTCTCATCATGAGGCTCTTCTACTATCTTTTCACCATTAGGAAACATTTCTTGTATCATCTTTGTCAAACCTTCTATGTATGCTTTTAGATCATTCTTCATGTTTTCCATGTTGTCTTTCATGTCATCCATCTTAGCTTCCATGCCATCCATCTTAGCTTCCACACCAGCTTCCATGCCATCCATCTTAGCTTCCATGCCTTTCTTCAAACTGTCCATCTTTGCTTCCATGCCTTTCTTCAAAACTTCCATTTCATTTTTTGTTGCTCTTTGCGAGAGTGAAATTTGTTTCACTTGCTCTTGTAATTTTGATAGATCATGTTGCAATTATTCATCTTCATGAATCATAGTAGAGCCTTCTGAAGGACTAATGGGTGTTGAATTATTTTTACGGGGCATATTTTAGAACCCAATACTGATATCTATTCTACAATATGCCCTTGGAATCAATTCAAATTGATGCTTCAAACAAGACTTATGCAATTCGGAAAAAAAACAACACTTGTTTCTTGCTTTTGAGGAGCTCTATATTGAAATTGGATTATCTCTATGATTGCGGCTCTTAAATATTTTAAATTCAGCACTAAATTATCCCTCTGAATTATATTTTGAATGCTATAGGTCTGACCTAATTTGGATTCTCCAAGACAAAGTTATGTCCAATCTCCCACAATGACCTAATTATGGACAGGTTTAGTAGAGCGAACTTGTACGACTTGCCACGTGTCACTGTTTCATCCTTTGCCTCTGAAATTGAGAGCCAAGAAACCAAAGTCTGTGTGATTTCAACCAATTTTTACGGAACTCCAATCTGATGCTCAGAGAGAGAATTGTTGAAATTTTCCCATGATCACCTCTTTGTGATGAAATTCGAGAGCCTGAAAAAGCACTACCTTCCATAGATCATATCTCCAAAAATGTTGCAAACCAAGATCTAAACGTTTTTGATGAGTTTCCTCAGGCTTTCAGCTTCGCACCCTAAAAATTTCAGATTCTGAACCTTCGTAGAAAAAAAGTTATAGCGCAAATGCCACGATGACCTGTTTAGGAGCCTGAAAAAAGACCTAACTTCCACAGATCATATCTCCGAAAATATTGCGAACCAGGCTCTGAAATTTTTAGAAAATATTCCTTAGGATTTCGGCTTCGCACCCTAAAAATTTCAGCCAAACTTTAGAAACAAAGTTATCATGAAACTTCCATGATGACCTGTTTGGAGCAGCGAAACCCTAGAATCCAAAGCTTTGATACCAAATGTTGTGTAACCAGCTCCAAAAATAGAAGAAAAGAGATATCAACGCCTTAGAAATAAGCCACTTCGAGGGGGAAACCTCCAATACATTATATAAATGAACAATTCTTGGATGATACAATTTACAAAACCTCCTTTCTATATATAGGAGTCCATGTGGCCATAATGTAATCCTAGTGGGCCACAATGTAATCCTAGCCGACCTAACAATAATAATTTATGGGCACAATAATAACAAAATGGGGGTTACAAGGGTACAATAATAACAATAAAGGGATTACACTAATAACAATAAGGGACTATACTATTAATATAGGGACCTAACAAAAACATAAATGAGACTAAGGCCAATGGATTGGGCCCTAACCGACAAGCTCAACTCCCTGAAACTAACTCAGTGAAGAAGAAATTGTATACTCATTTTATTTCATAACCAATTTTGCTACAAAGCATATGAAAGTCACAAGTTTCTATTACAAGAGATAATACTGATCTATCTATCTCCAAGAATCAAATCCTAATGAGCTCTTTCTCTACCATATTTATCCTAAATGGTAGCTACCAACAACTCCCTAAAAAAGTAGGTGATTTGTATCCTTGGAACTCGAGAGAAGTGGAGCTTAGATCCACTTGATCTTCCACTTTCTTGGCTGCCTTTACTTCAAGCTATTGGAGGATAATCTCAAGGATCCCTTGACTCCTTTATGATTTAATGAGGCAGTAAACCCACTACAATTACTCCTAGTTGTCTACTCTAAGCCCTGATTGTGCAATATTCGGCAATAGTGGCATATTCTCTTGATTTTCCTCCATTTAAACCATATTAGGCATTCGAAGTATGAAAACCCTCAATACACCATCCGTACTAAGAAAAATATGAACATAACGAAATCAAAATGTGAGAAAGAGAGAATAATAAGGATAAAAAGGTGACAATTAACCCTTTAAAATGTACCTAATGATGGTGCTCATCAATCACCGATCTACGTAGTTAGCCACATTTCTCTGCCAATTATCTTCTTATTTATGTATACCTTTATCACTACGCACTATTGAGGTTGTGGCTCTTCTTTTCCAACACATTTGTAAATCAACTTCTGCAATCCTTCCACAAATTTTTGATCCCTTAACAACTTCATACATGTCTACAAAAATGACTTCAAAATGGATGGATCAACTTCCTTTGTTTCTGTAATTTGTTTGGTTTTATTCTTCAGTTAAATTATTAGTTTTTGTGCTTTTGATGTCGAAGCTCCATGGCCCATAAAATTATTCTTTGCTTCCATGAAGGTTTCTATTTCGGATTGTACATCAAACCAATTATTAATTTCTCTAGCTTTTCTAACCCATGTATCCTCCATATGCTTCTTTCCTTCCACTTTGTCTTCTCTAATACTTATACCTCTCCATGTCACTATATTGAAACTTATATCTTCTTCGCATGGTTTAGCTCTCATCATTTGTATGTTTTGGACACGCTGTTGATTGTACTTTTCCTGCATTTTAGCCAATAATGTGGGAAAATATTCTATTTCATGATAAAATGTCTGACAATACTTATAAGAATTGTAGTGGGATTATGAGAATCCCTGATGAAATGTCTAGGCATGCCATAATTATAACATATGATATGTTTGTGGCCTCGTGTAGTGCCTCCTCTGCGACCATGCTCTCGGCCTTGGAAACCTTTGCGTGCTAATTGGTGATCCTTTATCTTTGCATCCTTAGAGTTGCATTCTGTATACCCGAGGACCCTGTTACATCATTAAATCATAGATGACAAAAAAAAAAATTATGTCTCACTGAGCTACAAAATTTATAGAACAATTTCTTAGGTGACTAGATAAACTTTTGCAGCAAATGGAAATAGTCTGTGGGATGTTGGCTTACATCTTGGCATAGGCTACACCAAAAATTCAATCCCACACTCAGCATAGCACCTTTTCTAGGCTTCAATGGACTTGGCATCCTAGTGCCCACATAATCTCTATAGACAGGACATTGATCCTTATGGCGGCCTTCAGCTTTGCACTTTATGCACTAGAGTTCTGAGCACATGTTAGACCAAACCTCTTTCCCCTTCTTCAGGTCCTAGAGTTCCATATGTAAGCTATCTAACTGAGTCTAGATCTGTTGAACCCCATGTTGGTATTTGCTACTGGTGAAGCTTCTAGTTTCATTGCAATCTCCAATGCTTCCACTTGGGTTGTGATCTTATACTACGACAGTGGTAATATGAGGTGTGGTAATTGCGCGACTATAAACCATTCCTTGTGTTTCTCATCAGGGATCTCGAAACCGACCTAACTTAGCAACATTTTAAACCTTTGATCGACTTCCCACACAGTTTCAATGACTAATTTCTTGATCTCTTTGATCTCTGTAATAAATTGTGACTATGATTTCGATTTCCTAAATTGAGCATTCAATGAAATATTTGTCTGATCCAATGTGGTGTTCTTGTTCATCACATAGTACTCCATATAACAAGAAAATGCTTTGTCTTATATCATTGTGACCAATTGCACTTTCTTCATATTATTATCTGTGATGTTTAGCGATCTCCACACTACTTCTGCAACAAAACAAAATTTCTCAGGGTCATCTAATCCCTTCAAGAGAGGCATATTTTTTGCGTGAGTCATGTTAAATGGGGGAGGTGGAGGTGGAGTTGAAGGAAAAATATGGGGATGTGTTTTGATGGGAGTGGAGTGTTGTGGAATGCCAGCAATGCTTTGATGATCTCCAAATGCTATCAACACACTTCTAAGGGTCGCATGGTTTCTTTATCCTTCTTCGCTTCTAGACCCAAACAATGGACTGTACTCAGACTCAATATAATTATTGAGATCTAACCTAAATCTCTTACCGCATTACGTAATAGCACCTTAATCGAGACCTTCAATTATTTTAAGTACTTACCCTGCGGGCCTTTGAAAAAACTACACTCATCTTCCTTGTAGGACATAGATGTATCGATCGCAAACTCAGTAATAAATCCTCCAAGGATACTATCGATCTAATAGTTGAAACCCCTTGATATATATTTTTTTATCTCCTTGAGTCACTTAATCAGCTACGGGCTCCACGAAGAAGGCATGTTAATGGGTCGTATTATCATCCAATTGGGATAGCCATTCATGAAACTCTTTAGTGAACGAAGAGAAAAATATCTTGTGTTGATCTATGAAGATATACTTCTGTAACCACTTCTCAGTTGATAGACGTGGATTTTTGTTTTCTTACACTGTATATTTATGCTATTTCAGATCTACCCAGCCTTGAATCTCTTTTCTTGATGGATGCCACATCCACATATCCCTTAGTCAGATCCCAGTCCTTGAGAAGGACACATTTTTTGGCTTGATGGGGACTATACCCATGTTCAGATATGGCTGCGGGAACCAATAAAAGAAACTATTACCAGCTCTTTCGGCAATGATCTGCTGCATAGACTTAAGTCTCACCCGAGGCAATATTATGGGATGCTAGAACAATGTTTTTGCATCCATAGTGACTATGGAGTGTGGCTTTAGGGCTTATCTTCTCTTTATCACTTTTTAGAGGTTCGTAGAAAAAATATGATAACTACGCAACCGTTTTTCAATACTTCTAGTTAATTAGCTTTCAAGCTACGTGATTCTTCTTGAACATGCATTAATCAATATAGGAAACTATAATCCAGACTTCACAATGAAAATATATGTAGAAAACCTAGTGTAGCACAGATAATAGAAAAATAAAAGATAAATCAAACACATAAGTAAACAACACATATTTGTCCTCAAAATATCCTTTTATTACATAAGATCCAACACTTTCCACCATGCGCAATCAACTGTAGAATTTCTAAGGTCGTTGTGCAATTAGCTACAAAAGCCTTCCCTTTCACAAAAAAAAAAGAATACATACTCAATAAAACCCTACTTCCAAATGCATTCTATGATTCATTCTTGACTTATTGACCTATTACTTCTAGACTCCTTATATAGCTATTTATTTTACAATACCATGGTTCGAAAACCATGGGAGGAGCTCAGTGTAAAAAAAATATTCCCGTCCCATTACAAAATAAGGGACATTGACCTGCCCCAAATCCCCTAAGACTTTATTACATCTGTGTGTTGCACACTCCGCTCCTCAAAATGCAGAGCCTTTATCAACATATTTAACCAAGGGGTACCCTGTACAACACCTCCATGGAAAGGCTACTCCATATGTTATGTGAAACGCTTTGAAAGATAAATTTTATAATAGAAATGACCATAGGAATCCGGCACTAAAAGAAAAGACTAGAGCGATCAAGATGGATAAGGGCGATATGATCCAAAAATACTTGATGAAGTTCACTCAATGTCAACATGAGCTTGGAAGTGTTGGGGTGACAATTTCCTGGGATGATTTGGTGATCCTAACACTATAGGCCTTCTAAAGGGTTTGCACAGCTACCAGGAATTTGTGAATGGGAGGGAAAATCTACTAGAGTGGGAGTGATTGTGGTCCAATTTGGTATAAGAATATATTCGGTAGAGCACCAAAGATGGATCCTCATCAAATACTGACTATGAGGAGAATTGTACCTTGGATGGAAATGTGAATAAAGGGAAAGGGAAGGCGTCCCATTCAAAATCATATTTCGGTAAGGCAGGAAACAAGTGAGACTTGTCAAAGGTAAACTGTTTTCACTTTCATGAGCTTAGACACTATGCCACAAATTTTCTGCACAAGAAGACCAAAAGGAAGGCCTCAAGAGGAGGAACAAGTGAAGCACTTGCTTCAAAATTTAAGTTTTATTTCACTCTCATCGCATGCATGGTGTCATCAGTGATGGTTTATGTGTGGTACTTAGATAGTGGAGCTTCATTCCACATGACTGGAAACAAATAGTTCTTCAGTAGCATATATAAGAATGATCTCCAAGTACACATCCAGATGGGAGATAACAAGAGGTATAGCACTACTAGTGTAGGTATAGTTACCTTTCATAGGGAGCCAGGTAATCCACTCACATTAAAATATGTCATGCATGTTCCTTATTTAAAGAATAATTTGGTTAATGAAGTTTCTAGATTTTCCATAGTGTGACAAAACAATGGTCGACGTTTCGAATCCCAACAGGGATCCATGTCTTGAAGATGGATCCCCATTGGGATTCGAAACGTCGACCATTATTTTATCATACTGTGTAAAATCCGGAAACTTCATTAATCGATAACCACAGAAGCTCAAAATAATTTGGTTTCTATTTCTATATTGGAATACCATGGCTATGATGTGATATTAAGTGAAGGAAAGGTGTTCCTTCATCACAAAGCCACAGGACAAGTGAAAAGGATTAGGGTTCGAGTAAAGAACCTTTACAAATTGGATGTAGAAGATTGTGCTTCCTTGAGCATGAAAGCATAGAAGGTGGAGAGCCGAGACATCGGTGAGTTATGGCATAGGAGATTGGGCCATATACATCATTGTGCTTTGAAGATCATGCAATAGATTTCTACATGAATTTGAAAGGGTGCACTTGCGCAAAGAGATACATCAAAGGGTGTACATTGGGGAAGTATATCAAATCCACCTTTGACGATAAGTAAATTCGATTGAAGGTGATTCTTGAGAGAGTTCACTGATATGTGTCTGGATCGTTATCGACAGCTTCCACAACAAAACACAAGTATTATGCAAATTTTGTAGATTATTTTTTACAAAAGTGTGGTATTTTATTCATGCATAAGAAATATCAAATGTTCTCCAAGTTTTGTGAGTTCAAAAAAATTGTCGAGAAAGATACAAGGAAGAAGGTGAAGGTTCTCAGGAGTGAAAATGGCGGTGAGTATGTCTCTAACAAATTCAAGTTCTGTGCTTCAGAAGGAATTCAAAGAGAAATTATAGCACCTCATAACCCTTAGCAAAATGGGGTTTCAAAAAGAAATAAAATAACTATAATGGGATAAACGTTAGCTATGTTGCATGATCAGGGCCTATCAATAAATATGTGGGGGGAGGTATGCAATACAACAATATTTGTGCATAACATAAGTCCTCATTGGACACTTGAGATGAGTATGCCAGGCGAATATTTTTCAAGTAATAGACTAGATTTGTCACATTTCAAAATTTTTGGTTGATCAATTTATTTCCATCTGACCAAAGATGCCAGAAAGAAGCTAGAACAAACAACTGATTTGGGGATATTTTTGGGGCACACTGATATAGCTCACAATTATAGGGTGTATTTTCCACCACATAGGATGATAGTGGTTAGAAGATATGTGAAATTTGATGAAGAGAAATCCATCCGAATTTCCCTTGAGAGGGATATTTAGTTGCATGTAGTTGAAGAGATCTTGGCTTCAAAAGAATAACCTCGGGATGAAACAACAAAAATAGTAACAGAGAGTGGAATAACCCACTCATGCAGGGCCATCCACTAGAGATGGAAGGAAGCACACCATAGAGGGTGGCAGATTGTTGCTAGATGCGAAAGAGAATGTGGGAGCAACCACATCAAAACGCAGGTAGGGAAGGTACCCATAACGGTACATTGGATACATAGATCTTATGAGTGAAGGTATAGATATAGAAACATCCTCTTTAGAGGAAGAAGTGAAACAACCAGCTTGGGTTGAGTCCATGGTTGAGGAGTGTTGTCCTTTGAGATAATTGTGGTCAATAATCATGCCAAAACATATATAATTTTTTGTTGTGTTTTGCAATTTTGGATGACTAATATATAAGATAACTTATTGTAAATAGTTATTGATTAAAATTTTCAAATAATATCAAAAAGTACAAGTAAGGGCTGCTTTTTCATCTCATATAGTGATTAATGTTTGTAAATGGTTAAGTAGATTTATGTAAGAAAATATGATTATCAAATATTCAGATTGAATTCTTTAATTAATCATAAGCTTGAAAACCTTGAAAAAATTTCTAAACGTCAACAAAATAAATTTAACATTATCAAGATGCTAACAATTTATAAATGAAATGGACTTACATCAACAAACTATTTTGTAAATCATTATTTATATTGATAATAACATCAGGAGGAATTATAAGATAACTAAAATATAGTTAATCTCACCTGGTTATCTTGATAACAATTAAACATATTAAGAAACAAAATGTATTGAAAACTAGAAAAACTCATAGAGGGAACAAAGTTGTATGAGACAAATTCAGAATCCTTCTTCTATTATTGATGATAAAAAAACTTGTACAATTCTACTTAAAAAAATTCGCTTATCCAAGGGGGCAACCCTTAATAACTCAAAATGAGAGTTATTTATACTAATTTCTAAAAACTTAGAAATATATTAGCTGATTACAATAATAGAATAGAGAAGAATAGAAAAAGAAAATATATAGATGAATTTTATCTGTTTTCATGGAAGTTGTTGATGACTTGGCCCCTTTTGATGGAAGTTGTTGATGACTGGAACCTTGAAAATTTGTTGTGTTGGCATGTTGTAAAAATCACACTTTTACTCGATGGTCTCACAAAATTTATCCCATTGGTCTTGAATTGGGATTTCTACACTCATCATATTTTTGAATATTTCATCTACCTCTATATATCTATCAAAATTAGGCCTCTGAATGAATAAATGTTTTATTTGATGTTGAATGATCAAATGAAACTATAGAGCTTCTAGGAATGATTTTCATGTAACCTGTCCTTTAATTCCTGCAAATTTTGACTTATATATTGCAATAGTATATAACTTGTTACAGTAATCATCTAACTTAATCAACTTATCATCTAATCCTACCAATCCTGGCAGTACTTTACGATCCAAGACATTAAAATTTGTATGAAACGTTTTAACAATAGTATTGAAAGCTTCACATTTCATTTGCAGTTGGTTTATTAAATTTATCTTTTGTAAAACTTTCTTGATCTCCAAAATTGTTGTAGTTTTGTCCAATATGTTGATTTCTTCCAACTATTATCTATTATTTGAGTTCAAAACTTTGATCATGTCAGTGGTTTCACTTGGATTTTTCTTGAGATGCTCTTTCTACTCTTCTATGGCTTCCTTTCACTTGGTGATGAGCTCTTGATCTTCAAAATTAATTTGTATGAATGGCCATACCTTTGTCATAGAATTGTTGATGTTTCCAAATGTTATGCTTGGCTTCAGCCAATGATCCTTCCATTAAATATTCACTCTCTAATTCTTTTATCTTAAGTAACTTGTGAGACTTTTGTATTTCCTCTATGTATAAAGTATATTTTTTAATCTTCTGTTATTCAAGAATTTGAAACTTCTACTGTAACTTCTCATGTGCCTCCTTTTGAATAGCTAAATCCTATGTCAATTTTGTTGCATCAGTTGTTGTCAAAGATGCTGAAAGCTCTGTACCTACAAAATATGTTTGAGCTACTGTATTAGGATCAATAATGACCTACGCTGCTGATTTCTCTTTCAGTAATTCTTCAATATGTTCTTCCATATTTCTGGTTTGAATATTTTTATCAATGATCTATTTCAGTATCTCCTCTTTCTTGTATTCATTCTCTGCAATCTCCTTTGTCCGTGGGTCTTCAGTTGAGGGTAATTTTATTTGTTTATGTAGAGCAGAAATGTTTGCATTATTATTTTTGATAATTTCCTCAACTGCCTTGTAGTATTTTGGATAATACCCAACTTTCACTCCAAGGTCCTCCAAATACTTCAATCTATTGCCTTTGGCCAATGAAAACAACTTTTCAATCTTCAACTAAGATTGAACATTTGATAATGCAACCTTTAATTTGGAGAGTGACATGAATGTTGTTGTCATTGTTGAATATAAAATCTCCCTAGATTGACAATGCATGTCCATCTGATCAATTGGATGGATTTTATTTGCATCAAAAGAAAACACAATATTTTTGTACTTAGCATGAGTCTTTGGAAAAGGAACTACGTCATGCTAAAAGGCCATTTGCATCCTTCCTTTCTCACTATCAAAGGAAGTGAGGAGCTTGTGATGGGAATTTGATGTTTTCTTCTAGAACTGACTATAGACATATGATATTAATGTTTCATTTTTATGCTTGATGTCTAAAAATCTGGAGAAATTTTTTTGTTCTTTAGAGGAAATGGCATCTTAATGCTGGATAATCTCCAGAGGTTCTCTAGCAGGTAACGATGATGGAGGATTCTTAGGAACAATTTTTGATGTAGAAACTTCAGTTTCTCCAAAATCTATGATCTCTGGTTCTCCCTCTAAAATTAAGGTGGAACCAAGCTTTGGATTTTTGTGTTGCAAGATAAACTCCTTCATTATTTCTTTGGCATGTGGAGGCTCTTCTCCGACTCTCTTATGTTGATTACTATCAGGAACATGGGTCTGTATATGGATGTCAAAATGACTTGTTCATATGCCTCTTAGAGAGTGCCTTCAATCCATTCATTTTGATTCATATGTTTCTCTACTTCTGCTCTGGAGGTATGAGTGTAGGAATTTGTCTTGATTTCGACTCTCAGAGTAGAAATAATGCCAATGGGGTCATAAGACCAAGTGAAACTTGGTTGGAAACCCATTTTATTTAACATTGCATCTGCTTCAGCATCAGCTGCTCTAGTATTGCATATGAAGGATTGAATGCTTACTTTGAGTTTAAACGAAGCTTTTCTCTTTCCTGAGACAAAATGAAGATCATCCATGTTTATCATTTGTCTGATATACTGCAAGGAGAAGAATCCAATAGAGACATATCTTTGAAGCTTATATGGTGGGATTTCACAGCCATATACCCTAATTTTTGTGTAGTTTTGGTATAGATACCAATCACCATTTTTGGTTTGTTCACTCAGGTGTAGGATCCTCTTGATTTCTTTCCAAATTTTGGGTTCTGATTGACTTATAAGAAGCTTCCTTACTTGATGTATGAAGGAGTCTATGAACTCGGAAAAAGTTTTTATTGTTGATGTAGCCCTGACCAACTCTATCCAGTGAATCACTGATTGATTCACTCCTTGTGCATCATGCTTACTGAAGTGGATAGGCAACATCTTTTCCTATTGAAAAAGAAACCTGTGAATAATTATAGAAGTGTAATTAAACACACCCTGTGTTGTAAAATTCATGAATTTCTCATGTATATTTTTAGCCAAGAATTGGTTGTAATTATACATGAACAATGGTGATTTGTCTTTACTGAAGATGGATAAGAAACCCCTGATGGGTTCATCAACTATTTGTTCATTTTGGTATCTTAACAGGTATGAAAGAATTGAGATGAAGTGCTTAGAAGCTTCAGGAAATATTGACGATGAGTATGTTGGATTTTTCTTCTGCAACTCTACATCCTCATGTAGGAATATCTCAAATATTTGGGCTCTCTAAGGGAATTTTATCTTGTGGTAAATATCCATGAGAGAAAAAGGTGAAAAATGGGATAGGGAATCAGATGAAGGAATGAGGAGCATTTGGTTTATGTTATCTAGGAATGTGTGATCAGAATGTTTCCATTCTGAGCCACCACTAATCTTGTTATGGGATCATATTGTTTTTCGCACCAAGCAATTAGATGAGGAAAAGGGTGGGTCTACGGAAATGAAAATAGGGGCAACATAGATTCGCAGAACCTGATAGGGCCATCATTATCTATGTGTTTTTGTTTTAACCACAGATATATCTCATGGAAGTCGAATTCACAGCGAGCATCTGTGACTTTGAAGAAAGCATCCGTGAGGGGTATGATATTGAGGTTGAGTTGTGGTGTTGCAGCGGGAATTTCTTCTACAACTGGATTGGCTTCCTGCACTTATTCAACTACCTATTTATTCTCATTACCTTTAGGGGTTGTCTGATTTTTAGCCTTGGTTTTGGGGGCCATGTTAGCAAATATATCGACTGGGAGAAGAAATTTAAGGATCGGGTTGCAGAAAAGGTAACAGGGATTATAGAAATGGGGGAAGTGGTCACAAAATGCTGGTGTTTGAAATATAATGAAAAGGAAATAACAATCAAAAAATAAGGTAAAGTGATGAAAGGGAATCTGCAGATTATGTTATAGGTTTCGATCTAGGTTCAATGGCCTAGAAGATTACCATAGGAGTTTAACAACTCAGGTGGGGGTTTATTGACTAATGGTGCATCAAACAGATAGGGGATGATTGTGTGGACGGAGTAAAATAGTTAGGGAGTGGAGCATTGAAGGATAATTGTTCGGTGATGTGGTGGGATGATATTGGATGGATGACCAACAGTTATGGCATGAAGGGAGTGTCTGTTGGCTTGCAGCGTGGGAGGAAATGGTTATAGGAGACAAAAAACTACCAGGGGGGGTACTTCCTAGTTTGCAGTTTTGGGAAGAGGGGGTGGGAAGTGTTGTGTTATTACCACATTGAAGAATATGATGGCCATTAAAACCAAATTTCAGATCCCCCCCTTGCGTTAATAAGAAATGGTTTTTGGGTGGGGGGGGGCGAAGTGATCCTCTGTTGTAGACCTAGAGCAGGTTAAATATCCTCTGTGGAAACTTGCCAACACATTATTCCTTTTGATTTGACCCTTTTTTTTGTATATTTACTTTAGGATAAAATCAAATGAGAGCTATAAATCAAATTAAATAATGAAAATACAAATCCCTTATAAGAATTTAATCCTCATTAATAAATTTCTAATCTTTTAGTAACTTGGTGCATTTAAACAAGAAACCATGTTTTTATTTTTTAAACACTAAAGAATTCATATTTTTCATTTTATTTCTTGCCTAACATTGTTTACTTATTTCCTTCTTTCTTTAGGGCAACTATTCTAACATTTTCTTCTCACATGGATGCATAAAAAAATAATTTTTTCCAACATTTTTTAATTTTTTTTCTTTTCCATCCATATCCTAACTCATAATTTTATTTTTTATTTTTTCAACTAATATGTTAAATTATCAAAATCAGATAATGTTACAAAATCAGCTCCAGCTGGGGACTTCTCCCCCCTGTGGGATGCAGAGAACAAGCACCTCCATGTGCCTTTTCCTCGGGCTATGGAGGCATTGTTGTAGAAAAAACAATAGAATTGAAATGGTAAAAGAAAATGATAATGTACAATGATGATGTGGGATCTCCTTCAATACTGTATATAATGTTTCAAAAATATTCCATTGACAGGAAGTGTTGAGAACTTTTCTTCCAAATTTTGTAGCACAAATGTGTTGTTTTCCTTTACCTCTGCAATGCTGAGCTGTCCAAACCATAGATTGTCAAACTTTCCATGCTTGCCTTTGTTTTCTATCCTAGAAAACCATCTTAAGACTAAATCTCCTTATCTAAAATCTCTTTCCCTAGCCTTTCCGTCATAAAGACTCTTCATCTTATTCTGATATTTCCTCAATGTATATTTAATCTCATATATGTTTTCATTTAATTCAATAATCTGATTTATTCATCTAGAGAAATCATCAGGTTCATCAGTGGATTACTATAAAAACTTAAGCATGGGGAAAGCCAAATGTGTAGGGAAAATAACATCTTTTCCATAAACTAGTTGGAATGGAGATTTACCTATTGAGCTTTTGGGAGAAATCTTGTTTTCCTGGACTACATAGATAAGATGACTATCCCAAGTTTTCTTATGGTCTTCTAAAGTTTTCTTGATCACCTTTACTAAGCTTTTGTTATATGATTCAGTAAGACCATTTCCTTGTGGATAATAGGGGGTTGAATGATGCAATAAAATATGATTCTTTTGGAAAATTTCAATCATCTTTATGCTACTTAATGTTGTGGCATTGTCAGTCACTATTTTTTTTGGACAACCAAATCTAGATAAAATGTTTTCTTCAATAAATTTGATTACAATTGAATCCGTGGCATTTCTAATAGGAATGGCCTCCACCCACTTGGTGAAATAGTCAGTAGCAGTAAAAATCTATCTGTGTTGATTACTTGAAGTTGGGTGAATTTCTCCTATAAAATCTAGTCCCCTTTCAAGAAATGGCGTTGAGACAAACACTAGAAGTAGTGGAAGAGCTGCTAGTTTTTTTATTACCAACAAAAATACGACATGGAACACGAGCTCTAACCTTTGCTCCCACTTGTGAAAATAGTGTAGGCCAATAGAATCCTACCCTTAGTATTTTGTATGTTGTTTCTCTCCAAGCATAATTCCCTCCACATATTCCTGCATGAAACTCATCAACGATTCCTTCAGTCTCTGATTCTGTTAAGAAAAGTAGTACAATGTTAAGAAGATCTTTCCAGTACAAGTTGGCATTAATGATACAACATTTGATGGATTTAAACTTAAGTGTTTTTCACTGGCTTTTTGAAAACTCAGATGGCCATTCAAAATGGATCAGAAAATCAACAATATATGCATACCAATCTGATAATAAAAAATTCTCATCAATGTGAACAAGGACTGTTTCAGTTAAAGAAGAAGGTTCTTGTGGATTATTTCCTTGAGATTTTTGGGAATGTTCTGGTGGATTATCCCCTTCTACATTTAAGGAAGGTTCTTGTGGATTCTCCCTTTCTAGATTAGAAGAAGGTTCTTATGTATGCTTTTCAGAGACTTCAAAAATAGAGTTTATGCCCAACAGTTTGCAATTTGTTTCAACTAACAATTTATCTAAACCATGTCCCTTTACTAACTTGGTAGTTTTAATGTTGAGTTCAAAGTCAAGGATTTGAGTATCCATCTTCCTCTTCTTCCATCCATGTATGGTTTTGTAAGAACAAATTTTACAGCATTGATAGGTACATAAGCAAGAATGGTAGAATGGAGGACATACATTTTGAAAGATTTCAGGGCTTGAACTAAGTCATAGGCTTGTTTTTCAATGATATCATACTTGAGTTTTGCATCTCTCATCACCTTGCTAAAAAATTCTATGGGTTGATCATGATAATCTTCATTTTTCTACAAAAGGACAACAACAAGGGTGGTTTCAGAAGCAAAAGAGAATACACTGAAAGGCTCAGAGTAGTTTGGACTAGATAGGGTAGGAGCTTCAGAAATGGCCTTCTTTATTTGGTCAAATGCATATCTTGTAGGAATGGTCCATTTCACTTGATGATTCTTTTTTAGAATATCTGTAATGTATTTAACTATTTCAGCATAGTTAGGTATAAATCATCTCAAAAATTTAATCTTCCCTTTTGTTTTCTATTACTAATCCTTTGAAATGATATGGCCTAGTAACTTTCCCTCTTTGATAGCAAACGAGGAATTCTTGGGATATAGAGATATTTCAAACTTTCTGCACCTATTAAAAAACTCCATCGAGTGTTCTAAATGTTTCTAATCTGATTAAGAAAAAATAGTAAAATCATCAAGATAAATAACAAAAAATTTGCTTACCTTCCCAACAAAGGTTAATTCCACGGCTCTTTCGAATGTTGCTCCTACACTTGATAGGCAAAAAGGCATCCTGGTATACATAAATGTTCCCCAGGGTGTAGTAAAGGCCATATTTTATCTGTCTTCTGAATTCACCAATATCTGACTATAACCAGATAATCCATCAAGCATAGAGAGTATATTAGCACCTAAAACCCTTTGGAGTAACTAATCCATCTTTGGAAGTGGATAGTTATCATTCAGCGATGCTCTATTAAGGTTTCTAAAATCCACACAAAGTCTAATTTCACCATTCATTTTTCTGACAGGGACTAATTGGCAACCCAATTAGAGTATCTTAAAGGGACACTTATCTAGGCATCTAAAAGCTTTTCAAGTTATTTTTCTATGGTGGGAACTAGAACTGGATCATTCTTCTTAGCTTTTGCTGATAGGGTTTTTCTTCTAGTTTTAGTGGAATTGTACGCTCTATTCAAGATGTGTCATAAGTTTTTAGATCAGCATAAGACTAAGAAAACATATCTTCTTAATTGTTAAGAAGTTTTATATATTAAGATTTAATTTCAGGAGTTAAATATGAAAAATTTTTAATGTTTTTAATCTATTCATTAGTTCCAATATTAGTGTCTTCAATGTCATCTTCTGGTGAAACAGAGAATAGTTTTTTGGGAACATCATTTTGATCAAAAAAATTTTCTAAAAGGAACAAGTCCTTTGAGGATAAAATTATTTGATAATTGTATAATATCATGATCAACTACCTTTGAATTTTGATCTAAATTTTCCTTGTCTTTAGTAGCTTCATTCATGTCTGAGTTATCTTCTTCAATTTGTAATATAGAAAATTCATCAATAAATTGAAGAAAGGATTTGAATTATTCATCATCTTCAAATATTTTCCAATGCTTTAGATTGTCTGGAATTGATGGCCTATATTTGATCTGAATTTGGTATTGTATCTGAAAATAATTAGGAATCTTAAAATAACTAGCAGAAAAAACCAATGAATTTGCATGAATGTTTCATCTCTAGGAATAGAAGTGATATTGAAAGCATTAAATGAATTTTCAATGGTGTCCCAAATTTCATTTCTGTAAGACCTAAGCCTAGGATGCTTTGTTTGAAAAATATTCCTAACCTGTCTCACTATAAGTTCTGAATCAGTAAAGACACTTAAATTTTGGACCTTTAAACTTTTAGCAAGATGTAAGCCTGGAATAAAAGCTTCATATTCAACAACGTTATTTGTGACCTCAAAATCTAAATTACACGATTGAGTGATATTTTCTTTATCAGGTGAAATAAAAAAAACTCATACTCCAGCTCCATCTTTGGTCCAAGATCCATCAAAGAATAATTTCCAAATTTCGGTTTGAACAGATTTAGGGGTTTCAACTACATCCTCAATCTTGAGTTGAGAATTTTGTGAAATATCTTATGATAGTTGAAAAAAACTAAAGTACAGGTCAACTACATAAATGGGGTGATTTCTAGCATGATCAAATTTGCAAACAGTGTTTAAGAATCTGACCTCACTATATGACCTAAGGCTTTCTCCACCATATATAGGAATAATGGCAAAAGACATATCCATTTGAAGACTCCCTCCTAATTTGGCACAACATGATCTTGATAAAATAATTTCAAATTTAGGGATAATATCAGTGAAAAATATGTCTAATACAACACTTTTGACTGGTATTTGATGTAGAGTGACCACTAGGTCTTTTATAAGTCCTAAAAATTGCACCAGTTTACAGTCAAAGGTATATAAGTCATGATAGGTTTGAGTGATATCAAAATTAAGTTGTTCCATAATGACCTTAGGCATTAGGTTGTGTGAAGCTCTAAAATCCAACATACAATTGTATAACAGGGAGTCATGCACTTTCAAAGTCACATAAAAAGGTGGTATGGATTCATCAATCATATCAGAACTAGGACCAAAGGCTATAGTAGGTCTTTCATTTTGTAGATTAATAATATCCCCTTCATCATCGACACTAGAGTTTTGGATCCATTTTTCAACTTGAATCTTATATCCAGGGTTTTTAGAAAGTTTTGAAAGTGGAATAGGAATTTTAACTCTTTCTAACTCTTTTTCCACATTATAAGCAGTCAATATAGTTTTATAAATTTGGGCAGAATCACTTGACTTGTTTAGATATTGAATAGAAGTAGTTTGGGTTTCAATAGTTTTTACTTGAGGTTGAATTATTACAGGGTTTTTTAGAGGCCTACCAGGACCAGCTGTAGGTATTAATTCATTCCTTCTATTGAGTTCTGCAATAAAAAAAACTCAGAAAAATCTTGATATTTAGAAACCTGAGAAGTATCTTGGCCTTCTTAAGGGGTTTGAATTTGAGAAACAGGAACAATGGAGGTCTGAAGAGATGTATGCTCTATGCTATTAATATCTTTAGTGATAGACAAAGTATTGTCATCAGGTTGATGATTGTTGGAACAGGGTCTCCTACAAAGCTGCGAATCTAGTCCATTTTGTATATTTTTTATTATATTTAGTATAACATAGGGGTTTTTGGGTGCGTCAAAGCCCCTAATGAATTGTACGTGGGTCAAGGGTAGACCAAGAGTCCACAAACCATGGTTTTCATACCATTGGATGCGTAGGCTAAAGTAGTATAAGTAGTTGAACCTTTTTGAGTTGTAAGGTAGGAATGAATTGGAATTAATGCTACGTGCAAACTGTTATATCTGTAGGGTCGGTTGGGTAAGGACTCCTACTAGCTGTGTGTGTGGATAACCTCTGTCCTACTATGTACGGACCCTGCTATTGTGTGCGCAGGTTGGGTTTTGGGTATTGTAAGTAAATATGAAGGATTAATGGATGCAGAAGGCTGTTGGAATATCTGAATCCATTGGACTTATTGCTGATGTGAATCTGTGGTATCTGATTGAGTATATATGCTTCTATGTTATTGATTTAAGCTACAGAAGTACTTGTGTTGCTTGTTTATGTTGTGATCTAGATCTATCATGTTATGCTTTATATGATAACTGTGGTAATGTTCTTTAGGTTTATGATCTGTTAGTTAATCTGATTATAATTGGTATTGCGCACGTGGATGCGAAGGATATTAGTAGATAAGGGCTCTGTGATATAAAATATGGTAATTATAAGGTTGAATGCAGCTCTTATTGACTTACCTACCCTCTCCCAGGGTGCGGAAACCTGGTTCCAGCACCCTCCCATACTGCTTTGGGTGAGACTTTGGCCTGGGCAAGCAAGTCACTGCCAAAAGGGCCAATAGTATAGGGTTTTGTTGGAAAACCTTAACCTCTGAACCTGGGTCAGGACCCCCCGAGCCAAAAAATGGTTCCATTGCTGGGACCAGGAGCATTTTGAGAGAGGGATTGGGTAATGCCAAGGCCGTATTGGAAACCTAAAAGAAAAGAAATTGATGAATGGTTTGAACAACAAGTTCAGGAATTCGCAGTAAAAGAAAACCGCAGTAAGA
This sequence comes from Pinus albicaulis, assembly GCA_034641835.2. Classification (NCBI taxonomy): domain Eukaryota; kingdom Viridiplantae; phylum Streptophyta; class Pinopsida; order Pinales; family Pinaceae; genus Pinus; species Pinus albicaulis. The sequence continues at coordinate 220,636,088 of CM076579.1, forward strand.
GGTTGACCACCGAAGAGTGGAAGAATAAGTATATTTTCACGGATATCTACGAGATATTCTTTGAAACAATTGTGATCGAGCTCCAGGATTGGCTCACAAGGTTGGTCGAATTTCATAAGTGTTGGAGGGACGAGCGGGTGACACAGTGGACCCCAGAATTTATCCAGCAGTTAAAGAAGACTGATAACACCATCACTCACATGGTGGACCACTGGGTGGCCAGTGTGATAGGAGGGTTCATGACAGAATTTTCCATCGATCAGTTCATCTCCTACTCTAAAGCAGAGCAAATATTCTTCAAGGGTTTCCTCATAATTTTCTAAAGACCTTACCATTGCTGATTAAGATAATACTGTGCGAAAAGAGTATTCTGTGTGGCCACACTGAGTGAATGACCTCTGATCTGGATGGGAGTACGACGTGAAGTGGAAAATACTATCGGACCAATCAAGAAGGAGATAGATATGTCTACAGTTCTATAAGAGAAGTATCTGCACAGAGTCCTCCAACCACACCACTTTCAAACCACCATAGGGGTAAAAATTCACCTACACCTCCGCCACCACCGGAAGACGACATGGCTATGCACATGAAGTTTCCTACCTTTAAGGGTGTGGGAGATGAAGGCATGGATCAGTTTTGGTTTGTCGGAGGATCGGTAAGGACTATGCTGAATGTAGCTAGTGATGCGGTGAAGAGGGAACAATTGTCCCTTGCCTTTGAAGGAAGAGCTTTGGACTAGTACATGGGATACATCGACCAACATGCGAATGCAACCATTGAAGAGATTAAGAATGCCTTGAAAAAACATTTCAAGAAACCTAAGTCCTACTCTTAAATAGTGGTTGATCTCAAGGATTTCAAGCAAGAGTATTTTGAGTCTATGTGGGAGGTAGATCAATGACTAAAGAAGGCGATCAGAGAAGCAGGATTTTAGTATGATGATAGAAAAGACATGGAATGGTTTATTGCTATGCTGCTACCTTACCTTCACATACCTATGGGTCACCAAACTTTTGAATCACAGGAAAAAGCCTTGGAGGTCGCTATGAAGTTAAAAGTCATGCCTAGAGATGATACCCAGCCAGGCATCCAACAGATCCAAGGACAATTGGAGGCGATGCACATGGAGATCAAGAATCTACAAAAGGAGCAAGGAGCGGAGGCTAGCCCTGAAATATGGCATATGATGCAGGACGAATGGTCACACCAAGGATAACTGCTCTCTATTAGCAAACTATATGCACACTGGGGGACCTAGCCCATTGCGCCCTAGGGAGGTTGCAGGATCAAGTGGGCCGGCATTATGGTACGATTATTGTCATGTTGGAGTGTTGCATGACACAAACCACTGCCCCTGCCTTGCTGTGTATGTCCCAGTAGTAAAGCAGCAATGGTGCAGGTTCTGCAAGTCAGTAGGACACGATGAACAAAACTGTCAAACATATGATTTGATGATCGATCGAGGGAATATCTATAGGGTACATTGTTAGCCCCCTAATTTTCTCTCTTTTTACCATTTTCCCTTTCCTAAATCATAACCATTTACCTCTGTTTTACCCCTTTTATGCACCCTCATCTTGCACCAGTCCACTTTTATGCACCCTCATCTTGCACCAGTCCAAGCATGGTGACATATTTTGTATAAAATTTATTTTTTATATTTTTAATTCAACTTAGAATTAATGAATTATTTATTACATGATTTCTTACTTCTATTCACTCTTTGTAACTTATCAATATCTCCAATGTTTATTTGGTAGTTAGAGTACTTACCGTGGATCAGCTGATCCTAGTTTCACTAACCAGATTCGTATCGTTGTCAACACTAACACAACAAATCGTAGAGAACCAACCTCTGATCACCGCCTTGTCTTGAGCTGCTTCAGCCATGATAGCAGAGTGATCCAAAGGCAGTCGAGACCAAATCCATGAAGGGCGAAAGATGGAGATTAGCTACAACCAGTTCTGCTAAATTTCTAATTTTGAAGATTGAAAAAGATAAATTCTGCATTTGGTTATGTAGTCAGTTAAAGGATCTATTTTGGCCTTTGGCCAAAGGTCTATATAATGTAGAATGTAAATAGGATTAGGGAGCGAAGTTTTGATATTAGAGGAGAACAGAAACACAGCCAAGAGGCAGTAGCAGGTCGTTGTATTTTGTTATCGCCCTAATCTAGGCTGGACGATGCATTAATGTATGTACTTGCCTTAGTGAATTAATAAAAGGAGCTCCACCTTATGTTTCTATATTGAGTTGATGAATTTATTAAGGTACTAAGCAAATATTCATTTAAAAAAGGAAATGTGATATATCACAGTCTAAACTCAGCACGTTTACCCCATTTCTTGTTTTCTTTATAATTTGTTATTATACTCACAAGTGTGATTACATCTTAGGCACATGTATTCTTGTCCGAGTGCAAGTGATATCTCATAGTAAGCAGATAAATTTTTCGCATACTCCTGATTTCGTATTGGTTTTCCTCCGCCGTCCAAGCAGAGAAATAACCCCACACTAGTACGTTGGTGTGATTTCTCCTTTTCCTGTGAATTTATTTGACTGTTTTCCCTATCATGGGTTAGCTGTGAGCAAATGAACCCACACTCAAAGGCACATTGGTGTGATGCACAAGCCTTCGCCTATCGTCTAATATTCCTTCTTTCATTAAATGCTTATGAATAGGATAAATTATATTGTTCGCTTTTTATTTCTACCTCGTTAAGACCAAACATTCACTTTTTATGTGTGCAATTTGATTTAATAGTATAATAGCACTTGCAATAATTAAGCACTCATTTTAAGAATTAAATGTTAAGTGCAGGAAGCTCTGATCCGGTGCAAGAATTAGTTTCTTGCCACGGGATCTGAGTGCTTTGAACCTGGAAAAGTTCAAGCCCTTGCATGAAGTAAAAAGCCTTTAGTAAAGACACCATTTATACCTTCTGCATAAATCTTTGTTCTTGCACTAGTGCAAGCAGACTACGATAGTGCAGGATAGATTAGTGCAAGAAGGAAATCTCTAAAGGAGCAGGTTTAAGGGCCCATCTGATGAGACTGCTAAGTGTCTCTGCTAAAGAAAAACACACACTCAGTAGTTAAACAATAATTAGCTAGAGTGATTGCCTTTTATCTTTAATTCCCTCTTGCAAATGCATTCTTTCTTGTTCCAGTCTTAGATTATTTTGATGGTTCAAGTTGCCTTTTTCTCTTTTTAATTTGATTCTGCAATCTTTCCTTTAAAGAAAGTAGGGATTTATATTAGGAAGATTCAAACCATCTCCGGCATTGCTTGTGATTCGTCTCTAAGTTTACGGATCCCCCGAGTTGACAAATTAAGTGTTGAGGAGTTTGCTTAAGTGTAATTCATGCACCCAACATTTTGGCGTCGTTGTCGGGGAGGCGATTTGATTTGGTAAGAATTTTCCGATTATACAATAGAGGTAATTTTTCCTTTATTTTTGCAGTATCGTTTGGAAAAAGCTTCTTTGAAGGAATTTTATTGGTGTTAATTGATTTCTGACAACATTTTTACTAGAAGTTGTTGCTATTTTTCTTTTCTTGAAATGAATGCCTAGAAAAGGTAAGGGTTCGAAGCCCACTAAGGGCCAAAAGAATTTTGAAAACAATTCTCATATTGGGTCTCCTTCTGTAAGAAGGAAACCCAATCCAATTCAAACCCATCATGCAGGAACAATCCACCTGGATTCTGGTGTCAACAGCTCAGGTGTGGATCAGCCTGTTGAGAGCGATACAAGTAAAAGGGAAACAATGGTGGACCATGAAGATCATTTGGAAGGGATTGGTGAAAACCAGGTAAGTAGAGAACAATCCACTTTTGTGTTTCCAATTGTGGATCCTAATACTGTGGCGCAAATGAAGAATATTCCACCATCAGCTCTCCCTCATTTCCATGGTAAAGTTCATGAAGATCCTGACTCTTTTCTATTTGAGTTTGATATTCTGTGTAGAAGTTATGATTATGCAACTGATGCTCAGAAGTTAAGATTATTTCCTGTTACCCTCAAGGACTCAGCTCTATCCTGGTTTATGGGGTTAGGAGGAAACACTATAAACTCTTGGGATTAGATGAAGAGAGTGTTTTTGTCTACATATCAAGAATATTGCAAAACTCGAGACATGCAGGATGAGATTTTTACAATCATATAGGATGATGATGAAACTCTTGAAGATTACCTAGAAATATTTCTATATATTTTACAAAGATCGAAACTTAAGTTTGATCCCAGTACTATTAGAACCTTGTTCTTAAGAGGACTTATTGATAATGCTAGAAATAATTTAAATCTGTTAGTACAAGGTGATATTTCTCAACAAAATTTTGAACAAATTTGTGAATTATGCAGGAAATTTTCAAGAAATCAGTATAGATCCGGTAGAGGAACTCGAAATAGAAATAGAAAAGCTGAATCTACTGATGCTATGATTATTGGACTAGAAAATAAAATGGAAAACATGAAAATTGATATAATGAATATTGTTACCAAACAGTTCGAATCTTTAAAATTTCAGCAAAAACTCATGAAGGAACAAGAGTCATTATGTATTTTCTATCCTAAATGTAGAGACAAGCATCCTCCTAAAGAGTGTCCTCTTAATTTGAAAGAAACTAATAAGTGTGCTATTTGTGCAGAAGACCATGTCACAGAAAAATGTCCCTCTATACCAGGACTTAAAGCTGTATTTACAGGGGGACAGCCTGAAGCTGAATACTTGTATGCTATGGGAGCAAGAAGGAATTGGCCTCAGATAGGTGTAGGTATGGCTCCTGAATTTTCTCCACACTATTTTGGTTATAATTCACATGCATATTCTTATCCTAACACTAATCAGCAGTGGTAGTATGGGAATCAATATCAGCATGGGAAACCTTCTCAACCATGGCAACAAGGTTGGAGAGGGCCAACTCATTCTCCATATTCCTACCAGCCACCTATGCAGTCATATCCATCTACGCATACACCTTATTCAATGCCTCAACTTCCGAGTCAGTCTACTCCACCGTTGCCTTTACCTCCACCCTTTCGACCTCCTCAGTTGCCTGCTCAACCTATGCCCAATCCTAACAATAATAAAGCAGTGTAAATGATCTATGTAACAAACTCACCTTTACCATTCGAGTACCAGTCTATTCCAGTTGGGGTTCATGATATTCAATTAAGATCGGGAAGGACTGTAACATCAGAAAATCAGAAGCAACCTATAGTGATTGTTGAAGAGAAAGGAGAAGAGGAAACTCTTAATCATTCTCCGAAAGCTATCGCTAAGCAGCCCTTACCCTCTGAATCCTTGCCATCTTCTTCCAACTAGCCTCCTTCCCAGAGAGGGTAGTGATGGAAAGAAGTGAGCCTATTTACGAGACTAGTTTGGCATCTAAGCTTCGAAATATTTTCATTAAGATACCTTTGCTTCAAGGCATTAAAGAGATCCCCATTTGTACCAATATTATTAAGGAACTCTATCTCAAAAAACCCAGGAGGAAGAGATTGGAACCCCAAACCATTCAATTTGTTGGTAGGGCAGCAGAGTTGATGACGGGATGTGTGTCTATGGAAAAATATACTGATCTTGGAAACCCTGTTGTCTCAGTTCAGATTGGTAATGTCCTTGTCTCTAATGTTCTTATAGACCTGGGGGCAGCCATTAATTTCATGACTAAGCAAACCATGGATCAACTTTGGTTATCTCATCTTCGCCCTACTCCCACTGTGCTTGAATTAGTAGATAGAACTAAAATTAAGCCAGAAGGAGTATTGGATGATGTGATAATCTCATTAGATTCTTTGGAATATCCTGTTGATTTCATTGTGCTTCAGCCAAAGAACCCAGTAGGAGGACATCCCTTGATCTTGGGTCGACCATGGCTTGCTACGACCGATGCATATATTGGATGTCGTTCCGGTGATATGTATATTTCGCATGGAGATTCTAGGAAGAAATTTACCTTGTACCCGCCTGCCAGATCCATTCAGGACCTTCGAGATACTTTAAGGTTGGATCAAAGCAGTGATGAGGAGACTCAACCCATTTCCCTTATCTATCATTATACTGGGTCTTCACAAGAAGATGAGATTCAATATTTCCTGAATAATCTAGACACTATGCCTAATTTTGAGCCATTGAGCTAGATTTTCAACCTAGATTTTCAAGATAATAATGATTCTCATTCTTCTGTAACGCTGCATTTGACCACTCCCTTGAGTACACCTGAGCCTGATACTACTCTTGTTGAGATTAGCCCTGGTAAATCCTTGCATATTAGTTCAGATTTGGACTCATCTCAGCAGGAGCAGCTTGTGAATTTGTTGCAAAACCATCTTAGTGCCTTTGCTTGGGGCTATGAAGATATGAAGGGTATTCCTCCTGAAACTTGTACACATCATATCTATATTCAGGAAGGAACCTGACCTGTCCGACAACCCCAAAGGTGAATGAATCCAGCTCTAAGAGATATTATGAAGGAAGAAGTAAAAAAACTCTTGGATGCCAATTTTATCTATCCTATTTCCGATAGTCAGTGGGTCTCTCCATTAGTGCTAGTACCTAAGAAAGATGGAAGATGGTGTATTTGTATTGATTATCGAGAATTAAACAAAGCCACTCTCAAAGATTACTTCCCTCTCCCTTTCATTGACCAGGTGCTTGATACCCTTGCAGGAAAGAAATATTTTTCCTTTTTGGATGGCTTCAGTGGCTATAACCAGATACAAATTTCACCCGAAGATCAGGATAAAACTACTTTTACATGTCCATGGGGTAAATTTTCTTATAAAGTGCTTCCCTTTGGTTTATGTAATGCCCTAGATACCTTTCAAAGGCCAGTCCTGGCCATTTTTGATGATCTGGAATTTGTAGAAATTTATATGGATGACTTTTCTATGTTTGGTGATTCTTTTAAGGAATCTCTCAAAAATCTGGAGAAATTACTTCTCCGTTGTCAGGAATCCCATCTCTCCTTGAGTGACAAGAAATGTAGATTAATGTGCAAAGCAGGAGTGGTACTTGGCCATTTGATTTCTGGTAAAGGTATCCAGGTTGATCCAGCAAATATTGAAATCATTCTGCATCTTCCTGCACCCAAAACTCAAAGGGAAGTAAGAGGTTTTTTAGGACATGTTGGTTACTATAGAAGATTCATTGAAATTTTTTCTAAGATAGTGGCCCCTCTTTTCCGACTTCTAGCTAAGGATAGTGAATTTTCTTGGTCCACAGCTTGCCAACAGTCTTTTGAAACATTGAAGGAAAAGTTAGTACATGCACCAGTTTTGAGAGGTCCTAACTGGTCCCTGCCTTTTCACGTTTCCTCTAATGCTTCAGATTTGGCTATTGGCGCAGCTTTAGGACAAGAGGAAAATAAGAAATCCTATGCTATTTATTATATTAGTAAGAAGTTGTCTTCTCCTGAATTAAATTATACAGTTACAGAGAAAGAGTTTTTAGCTGTAATTTTTGCAATTAATAAGTTTAGGCACTATATTATAGGATATGAAGTATTTGTACATACTGATCATTCCGCGATTAAATATTTGATGAAAAAATCATTTACTAGTGGTAGAGTGACTGGGTGGTTGCTATTGTTGCAGGAATTTAATGTTACTATTGTTGATAGACCAGGAAAATCTAATCTTGTAGCAGATTTTATTTCTAGATTAGATAATCCTGGTGAAGCAACTCCTGTTAATGATGATTTTCTGGATGAACATATTTTTGCTATGTCAACAGATTCTCTGTGGTTTTCTGACATTTCTAATTATTTGGTTGCTGGGAAAGCACCACCCCACTTGTCCACTCGTGAAAATCGGAATATTATTTAGAAAAGTGCTGCATATTCCTGGATTCAAGGAGATCTCTTTTACACTAGTCCAGATCTGATTATCCGTAGATGTGTAAGAGAGGAGGAAATGTTTGACATATTGAAATCTGCTCGTGATGAACCTTGTGGAGGACACTTCATTGATAAGCGGATTGCATATAAAGTATTCTGTGATGGTTACTTTTGGCCTTCCTTGTTTAAGGATGCCAAATAGCATGTCAGGCGATGTGATAGCTGTCAATGAATGGGCTAGCCTAATCAAACCAATGAAATGCCTTTATGCCCCCAAGTTATGATTGAGACGTTTGAAAAATGAGCTATTGATTTTATAGGGCCAATAAATCCAACGTCATTAAGTAAAAATCATATTTTGGTTTGTACAAATTTTGTTACAAAATGGGTAGAAGCTAAAGTTGTTTCCTTTGCTACAGAAAAAGTTGTTGTTGATTTTCTTTTTACTGAAACCTTTACTAGATTTGGTGCGCCTAGAGAAATTGTTTATAACAATGGTCCGCAGTTTATTTCTAATCTGGTACAGGGTGTGATGGAGAAATACGAGATCCGACACAGGAAATCCACGCCGTATCACCCACAAGAAAATGGCTAGGTGGAATCCACAAACAAAGTGACCGAGTCCATTATTACAAAGACAGTAAACATGCATCAGAAATACTGGGCTGAAAGATACTAGAAGCTTTGTGGGCATACAAAATCACTTGGAGAAATAGCACGGGACATACACCATATGAGCTAGTATATGGCAAACAGGTTCTGTTACCAATTGAATTCCAGATCAAAACTTTCAAACTGCAGTTCAGTTAGGACTAGATCTCTCTGAGGCACAACAAAAACTTCTTCTCCAATTAAATGAGTTAGATGAATTTCGTAGGGATGTTGTTCAGCAGAACATACTAATTCAACAACAATGCAAAAGGTGGCATGACAAGTCTATTCAGAAAAACCAATTCCAACCAGGTGATTGGGTGCTCCTTTATGATTCTCGATTTAAAATTTTTAAAGGAAAATTCCATACACATTGGATGGGACCTTATGAAGTGATCCGAGGATTCGAGAATGGAGCAGTAGAAGTTAAAACTATTGATGGGAAAAATTCAGTATTCCTGGTAAATGGACATAGATTAAAGAAGTATTTTCAGCCACTTGCCAGGAAAGATTTTACACAGCAAGTCCAACAACAATTTGGGACGGTAGTGGTGAATGCTAATACCAAATTTTTGAAAATATGAGTTCTTCTTCTTCTTAAAAAGAAAAAATAATAAATTTTTTTTTTTAAAAATAAAAAGTAAAGAAAAAAAATATTTTCCTGTAATTATGAAAATCAGTTCGCTGACATGATTGCAGAAGGATCAACCTGAAAACCATCTTGCTGGCAGGAAGATCAAAAATTTCTAATAAAAAGAGAATGTTACGTGATCTTTAGATATGCTAGCGACCACCAAGTAAAAGCAGGTTCAGTAGAACCAACCTTTGTACAATTGGGGTAATTAGCATGGATATTTTTATTCAAGTAATGCTTAATTCTCACTAAAATTATTTTTCTTGCACCAGTGCAGGCAGACCTTCCAGAAAATTTCCCGCCTTTCTTCATATTCCACTTTCTTAATATTCCCTTAGTTTTCTTCTTAATCCCAGAATGATTAACCTTCTCATATTCTTCTAAATTTACCTTGTCCATTTCGTAAAACCCCACTTTACCCTTGAATTTTTTTTCCCTATGCCACTTATGTTTATCCCCTCTTGTGGTACTATTCCTGGAATCCCTGTAACATAATTCCTTCCCATTCTGAAATTTCCCTTTTCCCACTTCTTTATTCCCTCATGAATTGCAGGATCTCATGCACAATGATAAAAGGATATGTTTTGAAGCATCAAGAAAGGGCGAAGAAAATTTCCAGTATAAATTGAGGAAGTCATGTTGGAAGTCCAGCCTATATTTTACTTAAATTTCCCGTTCTTTTTTCAGATATTATGCTTGCACTAGTGCAAGCATGTCATCCTATATGGTAAGTGCAAGCAGAATGCTACCAGCAGAATAGCATTGTTTAAGCGGTGCAAGTCGACCGGTGCAAGCATGCACCCTATCAAAAACAGAGTACAATTTGTTCTTTTCATAGCATATGTCATAGGAAAGTGGTCATGAAGGTTTATGAGAAATCCTTTCACTTAGTCGAGAAGTACTTGTGCTATCATATTAACTAGGAGAAAATTTAAAGTACAAGGTGTTTTTAAGTTAAGAGTCATGATCATTTTTTAATGAATGCTAAAGTTATTTTTTGAATTATGAAGGAGTGCGGAAATGTTTAACCGTTTCTTGGATATAATTTCACTTTTCGCCATAATCCTAGATGTCCTTCACTCGTAATGATTACCTCACCTAGCCGTTAAAAACGCCGCTACAAGTACCAATCTGGCATGACCTCAAAGATGCTGCGTATTCACGGCTATTTTAGTGGAATGAATGGGTGATAAGATGGAAGGGATGGTGGATAGTTGGATCCATATTTATAAGAACCAATTTTCCCAGTGTTGCATGTAAATTCTTGATATTTCATAACTGTTAAGCAGTGATGCCGCCTGTTCGAAGCGAACCTTCGTCTCTCATTATGGTAGAAAAAACTGTTGAGTTTCGCAATAGTCTTGCACTATTGCGAGACTCAGACTTTCTTCAATTCTTGCAAAATTTTGACGGGCACGACCATGAAGTGGCCCTACAGTTTTCCAGAAGTTTCAAAAATGGCCGAGTACAAATTGGGCCTCTAAAATTTAAGGTTACGGAGGATTTTATAACAGCAGCGACAGGTTTGGAAAATACTGGTGAGCAGTATTTTAAAAATCAGAAACTAGAAAGGAATCTATGGCAGCATTTTTTCGTCGACAAGAATATGAAGTTATATTGGAAGAAAGGAATTCTGCGCAGTGCCCTGTTGGGACAGTGGCGGGACCTCCTTTTCATCCTATAGAAATTCGTGACTTGTGAGGGAAGGTACTCCCTCACTTTTGTGTACCACTTTAGGATGTTGCAGCATTTCGAAGGCGGCCGACACGTCTGGTGGATTGATTTCCCCTATTTTTTGCTTAAGAGCTTGCAAAAAATGGCCAAAGGTGTGCGGGACGCACTGGTAGACTAGGCCGACAAGAAATTATATCATCACGATCTGATAAAAATTTTCATCCAAAAACAATTAGAAATTAAAGGCATGAATTGGGAGGAAGTGTTAAAACAGCTACATAAAAAGAAAGCTGTTGGAAAGGAGATAGAGGACCCTACCAACACAAGCAAGGGTCCGAGTAAGAATGAAAAGGGGAGTCCTTCTTGCACTAGTGCAAAAAGGAAACGACCCAGAAAATCAACAGAAGAAAGGACCTCACCTCCAAAGAAGAAGAAGATAGCTAGTGCACCTGTTGAAGAGACTCCTTGTACGAGACCAGTACAGACACAGACACCCGAAGAAGATAACCTGTCAGTCCTTGCGGACGCAGCAAAATCTGTAGAAGTCGAAGATGACACTCTGTTGGTCGATTTCATTAAAAATGCCCGAAAAAAGAATGAGGAATCTAGTGTAGGTGAAGAACCAAAGGATGTTGAATCCCCTCCTGCACCAGTGCAAGAAGAAGAAGATCAAGAAGAAGAAGAAGAAGAAGAAGAACCGGAAGAAGAATAACTAGAAGAAGAAGAAGAAGAAGAAGAAGAAAAGGAAGAAGAATTTCCTGAAACCATGAGGGATACTGAGGTCCCTGAGGAAGACACAGCCCCTGTTGAGACAAAATATTCGGTAACTCCTGCTGCCCGGATAGCTGAACTAGAGCTTCAAGTGCAGAACTTAGAGCAGCTCATAGCTAAAGCGCAGGAGGATAAAGAACAAATTAGAGAAGAATTAACCGCGGAGATCCATAAAAAGAAAGGAGAAGTTAGAGTTTGAAAGTACCGTGCTGCGCAATGTTGAAAGTGACTTAAAAAGCTGAAAAGAAACTAAAGAACATTAGAAAAAATAATTTTGAAACATTGCAAGCTGATGTCAGTATGTTAGAGCAGGATTGAGCTGGAATGCTCAAAGTTTTGAAGGTTTTTTGCAAAGGTAAAGAGTTGTGTGAGGACACAAAACAGCTTAGGGATGGGAGGATGTTAGCCCCCTAATTTTCTCTCTTTTTTCCATTTTCCCCTTCCTAAATCATAACCATTTACCTCTATTTTACCTCTTTTATGCACCCTCATCAAGCTGGACCAGTCCAAGCACGGTGACATATTTCGTATAAACTTTATTTTTCATATTTTCAATTCAACTTAGAATTTATTAATTATTTATTACATGATTTATTACTTTTAATCATTCTTTGTAACTTATCGATATCTCCTAAGTTTATTTGGTAGTTAGAGTACTTAATGTGATCGCTGATCCTAGTGCAGGATCAAATCTTGTACCGTTGCCAGCACAACAAATCCTTGCAGCAGATCCGAACCTCCTTGATCACTTCCTTGTCTTGAGTCATTTCAGCCACGACATCAGAGTTATCCAAAGGCATCCGAGACCAAATCCGTGAAGGGCGAAAGCTAGAGATTAGCTACGGCCAGTTCTGCTAACTGTCTAATTTTGAAGACCGAAAAAGCTAAATTCTTCATTTGGTTATGTAATCAATTAGAGGATCTATTTTGGCCTTTGGCAAAAGGTCTATATAATGTAGAATGAAAATAGGATTAGAGAGTGAAGTTTGGATATTAGAGGAGAGCAGAAACACAGGCAAGAGGCGGTAGCAGGTCGTTGTATTTTGTTATCGCCCAAATCTGGGCTAGATGATGTATTAACGTATGTACTTGCCTCAGTGAATTAATAAAAGGAGCTCCACCTCATGTTTCAAAAATTATGTTTCTGTATTGAGTTGATGAATTGATTAAGGTACTGAGCAGCGTTTCTATTTGAAAGGGAAACATGCTGGTTGGCTAGGGCCCAGCCAACACAGCACATTTACCCCATTTCTTGTTTTCCTGTAATTCATGTTTACATTGTAAAGTGTGATTTAGTTTTAAGCACATGTATTCCTATCTGAGTGAAAGTGGATCCATTGTGTGAAGTAGATAAATTTCCTTTTCTTGCAATTTTTGTTCCTGCACTTGATTCCAGATTAGTTTTCCTCCGCCTGGTCCAAGCAGGAGAAATAACCCTGCACCAGTGCACGTTGGTGTGATATCTCCTTTTCTGCAATTCTGTTTGACTATTTTTCCCCGCCTGGTCCAAGCAGGAGAAATGAACTTGAACCAGTGCACATTGGTGTGATGCAACAAGCATTCTTAGTCTACTTCCCGCAAACTTCCTTCTTTCATTAAATTCTTATGAACAGGATAAATGTATATTGATTGTTTCTTTATTTCTGCACTCTGTTAAGATCATAAACATTCACTTTTTATGTGTGCAATTTGATTTAACAGTATAATAGCACTTGCAACAATTAAGCACTCATTTTAAGAATTAAATGCTAAGTGCAGGAAGCTCTGATCGGGTGCAAGAACTAGTTTCTTGCCACGGGATTTGAGTGCTTCAAACCTGGAAAAGTTCAAGCCCTTGCATGAAGTAAAAATCCTTTAGTAAAGACACCATTTATACCTTCTGCATAAATCTTTGTTTCTGCACTAGTGCAAGCAGACTGCGATAGTGTAGGACAAATTAGTGCAAGAAGGAAATCTCTAAAGGAGCAGGTTTAAGGGCCCATCTGGTGAGACTGCTAAGTGTATCTACTAAAGAAAAATACACACTCAGTAGTTAAACAATAATTAGCTAGAGTGATTGCCTTTTATCTTTAATTCCCTCTTGCAAATTCATTCTTTCTTGTTCCAGACTTAGATTATTTTTTTTGATGGTTCAAGTTGCCTTTTTATATTTTTAATTTGATTCTGAAATATTTCCTTTAAAGAAAGTAGGGATTTATATTAGGAAGATTCATACCATCTCTGGCATTGCCTGTGCTTCGTCTCTAAGTTTACGGATCCCCCGAGTTGACAAATTAAGTGTTGAAGAGTTTTCTTAAGTGTAATTCCTGCACCCAACACAGCAGTAGCTCAATGGAGAAGGTGAAAGCAAAGATAGAAAGACTATAGAAGGAAATCAAATAATTTTATTCTCTTTTCAAAACATTGATTGATAAAGGTTTGCATCCTTTATGGGATGAAAAGAATATTTTATTACAAAAAGAGGTTTACAATAATTTTCTAGTACAGAAAAGGAATGATCATTCCCAATTTAAAATTATGGAGGGAAATTTGGTGGGAGAGGTAATAATTGAAATTTTGGGTAATACTTTTGACCTCCTTAGTCAAATTATAAAAATAAAACTTCCTCCACCTTCAATTGAGGAATATGGGTGAAAATGTGAAGTTGGGAAACACTTTTTGCCCTTTTTTGACGTTGAAATTGTAATTTTCTATGATTTTCAACTTCAACTCCACTAAACTCATATTTTTATTGCAAACTATGCTTTGACATAAAAACAAGAATTGTAGAGAATTGTCTTACCTCCATACCCATATTTAAAAAAAAAAAAAATATTGACATATAGAGGGGTAAATTTCTTGTTTACTAACTGCATATACTTGAAATTTTCAAGCAAACATAAATAGTCACTTTTTGAACCCTAACTTTTTTAGGGAAGGTTATTCATTTTTTGGAAATAAACCATATCATCATAATTTGCATATATTGCACTAGTGCACTCACTATTTTTCAGTAATTTTGAGATTAAATCACTATTTTTTATTATTTTTTGAAATGGAGGAAGACAAAAAAAGGGTAATGTTTCAGTACATTGTATGAACCCTAGATTTTCTTTCAATGTGATCGTCAATAAGAAAAATGAGAGTACTCTTTTGAAGTAGACAGGGAGAGGAAATGCAATATGATTTTTCTGAATTTTTTGGTATCGTCATTTTAAAGTTATTGAATTTTCATTCAGTGCAATTTTCCGAACAATGAAATTCCACAGTGACACAGTTTAGTAAAAAATTAATAACAAATTGAATTTTTTAATGAAAATCCACAAATATTACATCATCAGAAACTATGTTCAGAGATGAATCTAATGGTACCTAGTCCGAAATATAAAATTTTGTTTTTGTAGGTGTTCCACCCCTCCAAAGTTGCAGGTTCCTGAAAAAATGCAGAATTTTATGGGTTTTTCGTTGACCAGAAACTCTCGGTCGAGATAGTTTCTCGGGCGAGACATTTTTTAAACTCTCGACCGAGAGTTTAAACCACCACAGGTTAAATTTAACCGTGCAACTAAACTCTCGTCCGAAAGTTGTACAAACTCTCCTCTGAGAGTTTGCGCCCGAGAGTTTATGTTGAGTAGAGACTCTCGAACGAGAGTTTACGTTGGGCAGAAACTCTCGTACAAGAGTTCTATATATATGTTCGTTCATACTATTCACGTGACAAGTGAGTAATAAATGAAGGTAGTATTTATTGTACAATTATTTTTTCGATGTTAAATATTTTGATAGCCTTATCAATAGCCCTTATGTGCCAAATCTTAACACTTATATGAACCAAATGCCATCTAAATATTTATTTAATTTAGTTGATGGTAATAAAACTAATATTTATTAAGTGCTTTTCATTTTAATATTTATAATTTGATGTGTCTGCAAATACATTTAATATGGCATGTACATGTGAATGTAGCATACATGTGGTTGATAATAATATTTTTGTATATGTTTAATTTTAATATTAATATTTAATATTTATTTAGTAGTTTAGTTGGTTTGTATAAAATTAAAAATTAATATTTGTTTAGTAGTTTAGTGAGTTTGTATAGTTTTAATATTAAAAATTAATATTTATTCAGTAGTTTATTTGGTTTGTATATGTTTAATTTTAATATTAAAAATTAATTTTTATTCAGTAGTTTAGTTGATTTGTATATGTTTAATTTTAATATTAAAATTTATTATTTATTTCTAAATAAATAATAAATTTTAATATTAAAATTAAACATATACAAACCAACTAAACTACTGAATAAATATTAATTTTTAATATTAAAATTATACAAACTAACTAAACTACTAAATAAATATTAATTTTTAATTTTATACAAACCAACTAAACTACTAAATAAATATTAAATTTTAATATTAAAATTAAACATATACAAACCAACTAAACTGCTAAATAAATATTAATTTTTAGTATTAAAATTATACATATACAAACCAACTAAACTACTAAATAAATATTAATTTTTAATATTAAAATTAAGTTTATACAAAGGAACTAAACTACTAAATAGATATTAATTTTAATATTAAAATGAAACATATACAAACCAACTAAACTACTAAATAAATATTAATTTTTAATATTAAAATTAAACAATAAAAAAATATTATTATCAACCACATGTATGTCTACATCACATGCACATGCCATATTAAATGTATTTGCACACATCAAATTATAATATTAAAACGAAAAGTACTAAATAAATATTAGTTTTATACCACCGAACTAAATTAAATGAATATTACGGTATTTGGTTCATATAAGAAACCGGTACTTGGCGCATATAAGGGTTCCTGATAAGGCTATTGTTAATATTTAAATGTTGAAAAATAATTGTAAAATAAATACCTATCTCTCTGCCTATCACTCACTTGTCACGTGAATAGTATGAACGAACATATATATAGAACTCTTGTACGAGAGTTTTTGCCTAATGTAAACTCTCATCCGAGAGTCTCTGCTCAACGTAAACTCTCGGGCGCAAACTCTCGGCCGAGAGTTTGTACAACTTTCGGACGAGAGTTTAGTCGCATGGTTAAATTTAACCAGTGGTGGTTTAAACTCTCGGTCAAGAGTTTAAAAAATGTCTCGCCCGAGAAATTATCTCGACCGAGAGTTTCTGGTCAACGAAAAACCCAGAAAATTCTGCAGTTTTCAGGAACTTGCAACTTTGGAAGGGTGGAATACCTACAAAAACAAAATGTTATATTTCGGACTAGGTACCATTAGATTCATCTCTAAATCTAGTTTCTGATGATGTAAGATTTGTGGAGTTTCATTAAAAATTTCAATTTGTTATTAATTTTTTACTAAACTGTGTCACTGTGGAATTTCATTGTTCAGAAAATTGCACTGAATGAAAATTCAATAACTTTAAAATGACGATACCAAAAAATTCAAAAAAATCATATTGCATTTCCTCTCCCTGTCTACTTCAAAAGGGTACTCTCATTTTTCTTATTGACGATCACATTGAAAAGAAAATCTAGGGTTCATAAAATGTACTGAAACATCACCATTTTTTTGTCTTCGTCCATTTCAAAAAAAATAAAAAATAGTGATTTAATTTGAAAATTACCGAAAAATAGTTAGTGCACTAGTGCAATATATGCAAATTATAATGATATGGTTTATTTCCAAAAAATGAATAACCTTCCCTAAAAAAAGTTAGGGTTCAAAAAGTGACTATTTATGTTTGCTTGAAAATTTCAAGTATATGCAGTTAGTAAACAACAAATGTACCCCTCTATATGTCAATAATTAAAAATAAATATGGTGTGGGTGAGATAATTATCTACAAATCTTACATTTAATAATAAGTAGTAATTTGATGAAAAACATAGAAAATTACAATTTTCAACGTCAAAAAGTGAAGGAAGTTTTATTTTTCTAATTTGATTAAAGGTCAAAAGTATTACCTAATTTTTTTAATTGTTACCTCTCCCACAAATTTCTTCCATAATTTCAAAGCTGGGAATAGTCATTCCTTTCCTGTTACTATAAAATTGTTGTAAAACTTTGTTTTATAATAAAATATTCTCTTCATCTGAGAAAGGAGGAAAATCTTTATCAATCAATGCTTTGAAAGAGAATAAAAATTCTTTGATTTCTTAGGAGGATTTCTATCTTTGGCTTTCCTTGTCCATTGACCTAGCTGTTGGGTGCGGGAATTACACTTAAGAAAAATCCTCAACACTTAATTTTTCAACCGGAGGGATCCGTAAACTTAGATACGAAGCACAGGCAATGCCAGAGATGGTATGAATCTTCCTAATGTAAATCCATAATTTCTTTAAAGTAAATA
This sequence comes from Pinus albicaulis, assembly GCA_034641835.2. Lineage (NCBI taxonomy): Eukaryota > Viridiplantae > Streptophyta > Pinopsida > Pinales > Pinaceae > Pinus > Pinus albicaulis. The sequence continues at coordinate 220,654,018 of CM076579.1, forward strand.
TTTCATAATCAAATTAAAGAGAGAAAAAGGGTAACTTGAACTTTCAAAATAATCTAAGACTGGAACAAGAAAGAATGCATTTGCAAGAGGGAATTAAAGATAAAAAGT